>QKMX01361293.1:0-16733 GCA_003401595.1 Venustaconcha ellipsiformis | reverse complement strand
CATATCTGATGATTTGTGAAACATTTGTATATATATGTCAACAAAACATTGAATCATCCAGAAGAGTGGACAGATTTTCTGCATGTGTGACAAGTGTGAAATCTTTGCTGCCTCTGTGTGTGCAGACATGTATATATTATATTTTTTTAGTTTTGTTGTGTAAAAGAGAGAATTTGTTTTCATTTTTAGATATTTATTTAGTTTTGTTATGTACAAGGTGTGAATTCTTGTTTGCATACTTCTTAAGTACTCCGTTGACAACAACACTGACTTGCCCATACTTGAAAATAATAGCTCATCCAATCTGTGTTGATCTATACAATGTCATTGTCCAACATAAAATGTGATTGGCCATGGTTCCAACAAAAGCAGGGTGGAGCTGGGGTGGGGGTAATAATTTTTAGTTTTCTTTATGCTTGGTGTCATGTTTTACAACCAGATCTACTTTATTATGTCATAAACCTGGTATAACCTTTTTGCTTGGTGTTATATGATCTATTTTATTATGTCATAAACCTGGTATAACCTTTTTGCTTGGTGTTATATGATCTATTTTATTATGCCATAAACCTGATACAATCTTTTTGCTTGATCTTTATTGTGTCATGAGTATGCACTCTATACTTGTTGTTATGGTTTACATCATAATCTACTTTGTTATGTCACAAGTCTGGTAGAACCTTTATGTATATGATAGTATGTTTTACATCATAATCTACATTAATATGTGACAAGTCTGGTAGGATCTTTATGTTTGGCATTATGTTTTACATCATAATTTACATTATTATGTGACAAGTCTGGTAAGATCTTTATGTTTGGCATTATGTTTTACATTCTAATCTACATTATTATATCTCAGTCTGGTGGGACCTTTAGTCTTTGTGCCATGTCTTACCTCATAATCTGATTTATTATGTCATGAGCCTGATACAACCTTTATGCTTGATGTCATGTTTTACATAATAATCTACTGTATTATGTCAAAAGCCTGGGAGGCCTTTTGTGTTTTGTATCATGTTTCACATCATAGTCTGCTCTATTATGTCACAGGTCTGGTAGGACTTTTGTGTTTGGTTTTGTATTTTATGTCATAATCGATATTATTATGTCATGTGTCTCCTGTAACCTTTATGGCTGGGATGACTCAATTGTTATGGTATAGAAGTCATATGGACTTGTCATTCTGAAGTGTTATTGAGTTACTCTAGTACTTTTTACACTCATTGTTCATCTTTAAATTGTTTAAATTTTTATATCTGGCCAGTAAATCTATATTGTATTGTACTTTTATTTCTATAGGTACCATGTGGGAAAACTGGTGCTTGTTGGGGTCAATTGTGTTTTGTTTGCCTGTGCTGTTCTTTCTGAGGGACAATTACAATCGACTAGAAGTAGATGAAAGGAGTGTCAGAAATACAGCATATTCTAGTACTGATATATCATCATAAATCTAACTTGTAGCTGATAGAACTAAAGTTAATTTATTGCAAAAGTTGAGATGTGCATTGTATTTTCTGTTTTATTGTTACATGTAGTACAAGACTTAAACTTAATGATGTGCAATGTATTTTCTATACTCATTGTTATGCATGGTACATATTCTAAACTTATATTTGTAAGATTATCTTATATCTTCCATGTTTAACATGGTACATGTCCTAAATTAAGATGTACACTATATTCTTTGTCTTCATTGTTACATATTGTACATGTTCAAAACCTATGATGTACAATAACCTTTTGTCTTCATTTTTACATGTAGTACATGTCTAAATGTTAAGATGTATAATGTACCATCTCTCTTCACTGTTATCATGATGCATCTTTGAAATTTAAGATGTATACTGTTTTCTCTTTAGTTTATTTTACACATGGTGTGTACTTGAACTGATAAAGTTTAGAAACATTTTGTATTCCAGATTTCTAGTTATTAAAATCATGATGTGTCATTGTAACAGTATTTTAAATTGATTATGCATTCCTGAGAACTTCCACAGCCCTTTTCATTAATCATAATGTGGCCTTGGATTCTGATTGCATACCATTCTTGGAACTCTTTTTGAGGAAAAGGTCCTTAATTTGGTCTATTAGTTATGATGATGAACACCATGGTTAGTTTGGCATCTGTCACAAAATATATTTGATGTATGCGATGGTTTCAACATAATAGGATTGGTCACTTGTGTATGCTTGACCATTATTGTTGTTTCTGGTACATTTTGACAAGGATTTTCATAATGTAAAGGGGAGAATTTTGATCAGACTAAAGTATGTTTTGTGTTTTGTACTTACATCATTGATGTACATGGTATACCTCTGGTGAAAACATTACATTGATTCGATATAAATTAATGATTTTTAACTAACATCTGAATACCATTGTAAGAAATTGGTGCAACAAAGCTTTTTGCCTGAAAGATGTGATCCAGAACCATTTGCATTGAAATCTGATACAAATACTACCAGACTAAAAAGTTTGGCCAGTCTAAATCTCTAACAAAAATTCTTTTGCTTATGATGCAACCTGAAAATATCTTTAAATTTTAAATTGTAAACATAGAAATTTGTTTTGTCTGGAAAAGAAAACAGTTGTGAACTGTTGAAAGTTTCCTCTGAGATGAAATAAGGTGCTTTTCAGGAGAGTTGAAAATGTTATAACTTGGTCTGCATTTATATCCTGACATACATTCAGTGATCTTCTATCCATGATATTAGCTTCAAAGTTGAAGACTGTGATAAAGAATTACATACTGCACTTTCAAATAGTTTGTGTGCTTTATCAGTTTTGTTTCCAGATTTTTTATGTGGGAGTTTCTTAAGAATATTGAAAATGATTTCAATCATTTCCACAGTTTAAAAGAATAAGCAATGTTATCTTAGATTTTTTGAAATTCATTTTGGGCAGTAAAACGTCAGTCCCTTTGAAGGTTTCTTGTTTAAATATTTCATTTGTTTTTTTGGAATATGAAGTTCTTTTATTTCAGAAAAGATATGGCATGGTAAAATTTATACTTCTAGCAATAAAAATCATTTGTATTATACTTAAATAAAATTTTTATATTATATTCCATCCTATTGTTAAACAGTTTATGCAAAAATTGTCACAAATTGTAATTATGGATAGCTGTCTCACACAGATCATTATTGTTACATTAGTGATTAATTTTACTAAAAAAGTAATATGTAATATAGTAAGAGAGTGAAGTAACACATGTCAGCTGTATTGTAATTGGACTGCATTCTATAATGCATACAGAGTGTTTTATTTGTTATTGCACAGTGATTAATAGAGTGATTATTTTTTAATCATGAACATTTTTATTCAGTACAAAATATATGGGACAATTTCCCTTATATTTATTTTTTTATATAGTTTTTTGCAATCTCTAAGCATGAATATTTTAAGGGATCATTGTGTGATTTTATGACTCTTTAATGCTTGTAGAAACCTTTCAAATGGGGAGTGAATGAACATAATCATTGCATGGTTATGAAAAATTATCACAGTTAAAGGTTTTCACAGAATATCATTAGTCTGTTTGATCTGCAGCTCATAGAAATAACACATTCGAAAAGTACAGGACAAATCAAAATGTTTCAGGCTTACTCAAATTGAAATATAATGATATATATGGGTATATACATTTTACAATTCTTAAAATTTCAAGTTTAAAATAGAAACAGTCCATAACAAGGTTTATAAGTGTGCATTTTGTATGTGAATTGGTACAGTTACTATGGTCAACATTAATTTTCCATGTACATCATGTATGTCCATCTGTTACCAATTTTGTTTTCAAACCAGGAGGATAGCTTGCAGTTTAGGTAAGGATGAAGCATATCAATTTCAGGGTGAAAAGATCAATGGTCAAGGTCACTGTGCCTGAATAAAAGAAAAATGGTTTATGCATAATAACTCAAGTCAAAAATAAGGAGGGACCAGACTTTGTGGATTGTATACACTTGGGGTAAGAAAAAATTCCATTGATTTGGGGTCAAAATATAGAAAGCCAAGATCATGGTAATTGAAAAAGTTTACACACAATCACATTAGTTCTACATCACAGCACTGGACCAAACCTTGAGGATGGCTTGAAGGCTTGCACATATCATACATTGATTGTGTATTGATTTTGGGATCAAGATCACTGTCACTGTGACTGAAAGCAGGAAAATGGTTTCTGCTAGATAACAGTATTTCTACATCACTGACATTGACCAAAGCTTGTGGATGATTTACATGTTGGTAAGGAAGGTTATGATTATAATGTTTAAAGGCTAAAGGTCAAGGTCACTGAGTGAAGAAAGAAAACTGATTAAGTGCATTGACCAAACTTTGAAGATTTCTTGTACTTGCAGTAATAAAGAAACCTGTAGGATAGGGGTCGGTGTAATGTTAATTCTAATAAGAAAATAATGGCTGTTCACAGTAAATTTATTTCAAGATTTGGTGTCTATGTAGGAGGCTATTAAGCTATGGACAGACTTATATTGCTTCATTCATTGAACTCTTGTTGACAATTTTACAGTGTAACTGTATTGTATGTTTGATTTTTAAGCATTATTGTACTAAATTTTGACAAGGACTTGTATAAGAAAATGGGATATATTTTATTTAGACTAAAGTTGGTACTTACATCCAGTATGATGATATCCTTGGGTATACAATTTACATTTATGTAAATCAATGCAGGAATTTATGTTTCAGTCTCATTTTGAGATAAGTATGTTCCAACTTAATGAATTAAATCTTATGCCAAGGAACTGAACTAGGACATGTTGCATCAATATCTTCCTTCCAAAAATTCTGACAATATTGTCATTTATGAAAAATGTGCCTTACCTTTGATAATTTGTCATATAGAAATCTTTTTATTCTTGAAAAAATACAAGATAAAGAATTTAGCACATGTTAAGAAATACTCTTCATTTTCTCTGAGATGAAACAGGATGCTTTTCAGAGAGTTAAAGAGATGATGATTACACTCATGCCTGCAGAATGTTGTTAAAAATGTATAGTTCGTAATTAAGTAATAAAAAACATGCTCAGTAATAAAACTTTGAGGAAGACAATTTTATGCATTTAGTGAAACTGGGGTCTGGTCCTTATAGTCACAATGTATCTGATCCATACTCTGATACTAAAGGTTTTGGGTTTCATTTGGAACATTGTTTCATCCTTTACTGTTACTCTTATTGTGACAAATGGTTACAAGATGTACTTGTGTGTCAGAGATTTTCTGGATTAAACAGTTTAGGATTTTGAATCCTAGATATGTACTGATTTCATGTTAAACCAGTATAATGCTTGTAATGTTTTTATTGTGCTTTTTGTTTTATATGATGTTTGAGAAGAGACTTATTTCATAGTAGACACAGATGTTCTAAATTGTGTTTTGAAAGTATAATTATAAAAGCATGCATCAGTTAAAATAAAACATTTTTCATAAAGGATGAGGTCAAAGGTAAGGATCACTGACTAAAAGAAGAAATTTTTTTTTCTTCATGTTAACTTGTGATCTGGACCGTGCAGTTTTACTAATGTTTGTAGAGGGTTTGTACTTAAGTTAAACATGATGACTATTGATTTTGGGATCAGATGGTCAAAGGTCAGGGTGGTTCCAAAATGGGTTTGCAGAGTAACTTGTCTTTTAGAGTAAATTCCTTGACCAAATCCTTTGGTCATCTTACACTTAGGGAATAAAGAAACCAATATTCTGGGGTTTAAAGGTCCAAGGTCACAGTCATGGTAAGTCTAATAACAATTGTTTTTGCAGATTAAGTACAGATCAAGACTGGACACCTGAACCAGTGGCCTAGGTCATCATGAACCATTGGTCAATGGTCTCCAGTCAACCATGCTCTTATTGTTCCTTTATTGAGGACTGTTAAACACAGGGCAGGTGTGTAATGTGCCATTCATGGTAATCTTGTTTATATGTATGATGTAAATGTTTATTGCAAACTTAGTATATTCATCTGGGACCAGAAATAGGGCCAGCTTTATCTCTCACCAGCATTTCCATGTTGAGAGAATGGTGTCATTTTTCCAGCAGTGTTGGTGACACCAGTATTAAAGTTTTTTTTATATACTTTTTAGTCTAATACAAGTGGGATACTTCTAGGAACAGATGCAGGTGAGATAACTGGTTATGTAGAACACTTGTGTATTTTTTTATTAGATCATGGATCATCTTACAGGTGAGATTTTTATACAATTTTTATCCGACTGTTACTTCTTTAAAGCCAATCAGAGGAATATTATTAGTTCTTTATGTTACTATAGATTCTCATTAAATGTCTCACAAACTACGGCAATCTGTTTTTACAGTGATCAATAAAGAACATTATAAATTGATTGTCTTTGTCTTTTGAGTGATTTTAAATCATTGCATGTTTGAATAACCTTTGAAATGTATCAGACTAGTGGTCCAGATTTGCTAGTACTGTTTACAATTCTTCACTTAAATCAAGTTTTTAATTTTTTGGGCATTTTTATGTCCATTTATCTACTCATTTACCCATGCATTAACCACCCTTTCATTTTCCACAGCAAAATTAAAAGTACATTTATCTTAATGAAACTTGGTACACTATGTAGAGTAGTAGTCCTGATGCAACTTTTGCTATTCACAATTCCAAAGTTTCAATATTTTTCATGTTTTCATCCATTCGTCGGTTCATTCATCAGGCATTTATTTTCCAAATGTGACAATTTACTCTTCCTAACTTTCAATGTTTTTATCTATTTACACATCCAATTTCCATATTAATTTCTGTGGCAAAATTCCACAAACTCTTTAAAATATCTCTATTAAATTTATTACACATATTACACTAATGGTTTGTATGTATGTGTACCTTCTGCACTTATCAATTCTTCAGTTTGGGTATTTTTGTTTGCCAGACCATAAGATACCAATTATTATGTATATCTGTATCTGTATCTTTTACATTAAGTTATAATAATAGTTCTTGTAAGAGTTAATGACATTTTTAATTCCAATATCCTATGAATGGGTTTTGTACTTTAATGAGTCTTGTTTAAATGCCATTATCGACTGTATTTATAAATTTCAAGGTCATGTACCCAGCTCAAATTAATATCTTGTGGTCCTAATAGGCCATGAGTGATGTGAACAGAGGTCAAAATAACAAGTATTCCAATGAGGCCATTTATATTGATAGAAAGGTCACTCTCCTCATTCCTGATTCGTTAAATGGGAACAGCTTCTTTTTGTTATGCTATATTAATGCAGTAGTAGTGATTCATTAAAAACCTGGAATCATAATCTAGAAACATATTGCAGTTAGTTTTATAGAATTTTCTATATAAACTAAGTAGAATGGGAATCAAGCATTATTATAGTTGATATCATGCTTGTCAGAGATACATTGAGGATTCATTTATTTAATTGATAATGATACTTTGGAATTGCACTGCTGTGAAGAACATTTATTCAAAGATATTCAGGTATTAATAGCTGAACTGATTATTGTGAGTTTATTCAGAGGATGGTTGTATATTTACCATAAAAGAACATTATTTTGGATTTTACAATCAGTTCACTTCAAGACCATTTTGATTATATTGGATTATATTATGAATTCACTTAAAGACATTTAGATTTAAAACTGATTTCTGTGGTATTTGCACACAAGCGTGTTAGAATTATTATTTTGGTATACATTTGGAATGTATTTGGATTACATCAGATCTATTGGATTTTATAGAAATAATTTAGGTAATTGGAATTTATGCCATGCAGTAAGTTATTTTTAATTCTTTTATACTGTATTTTTAGGGAAATAAATTAATATGTTGAATTTTCCAAAACTTGTTGAGTGTTGCTCTTTCTTTGTTACACAATTAAAATCCATAGACCTTAACACCAATCTACATTCCAATATTCCCACTGTTACTAATAATAGAAAGAGCTTTAATAACTTCTTCCTAAAAACTGTTAAACATTAAAGTAACTTCTAAAAAATCAACAGAATGTTATAAAATTTGGCAGGAAGCATTCTGGCATAGATGATTTTCAATATTTTACAAATTATGCTGATCTGCCACCAAATATAGAATCAATTTACAACATATATTAAGAAAAAAAAATGCCAAACAAAATTATACCAAATTTGACAACATACAAATTTTTAAAGTTTTTTTAAAATGATTCTGATCTGCCATCAAATATGACTGCAGTTTCTAAAAGGGAAAGAGCTAATATTGCAATCACTACTAAATATAAAAATATCTTTAAATTACTTATTTTCCAAAAGCACTGAATATGACCAAAACACAGTTGAAAGCGTTCGTTACATGCTAGTTTGCAAATTAAAAAAAGGTAAGTAACATGTTCAGGACCATTGAAAGCCATGTTAGGGTAATGAATAATTCTCCCATTCGCAGAATAAAATAAAACTTACTAAAAAAATATAATTTTGGTATACAGAATGCATAAATGTAAATAAAATATGCTATATAAATAAGCAAAATAATCCATGCTAGGGATTAAATTCACCAATCTAATTTTAATCAACCAATATTATAATGAGCAATGATCTATATAAAAATTACAAATGATTTTTGGAAAAAATTTGTGTGTGCAATATTGTATATGAATTTAATTATTTGCCTTTTAGGCAAAATACCTTGAAATGGGTTGAACCCAAACAAATCAGGTATTTTTGTGCTTTTCTGATGCAAATTTAATATAATGGATTCTCCAAGAATATCAGAAAGTCTCAATATTCAGATGTTGAAAAGAATAAAAGAAAAGAATCAATAGCTTATTACCAATTCTATGAGCCACTTGAGAGCCAAAAGAGAATTAGCATTACACCCGTAGGTTAACATGCAAGAGCTACTTGAGATCCAAATGGGAAATCCTATGTTAAAATTGTTTAACAAGAGAATGGCATTTTGGAGCCAACAGTTTGTAATTTGGTTGAATTTATATAGCAAAACAGGAAATCCCATGTCAACATTACCCCCCCCCATAGGTTTAACATGGGAATGATATTATAGAGCCAAATGGGAATGTTATTAACAGAGACAAACTGGAAATCCTATGTTAACTTGGGATTGTTGTAAGTTTTTTCCATGTTGAGAAAATTATACAGCCATACAGGAAGTAGTTTGGTAAATTACAATCCATCACACATCACATGCACAATCCAGCACCAGCTTTTTGATTAATATCGAAACACATACACATAAACATATTGTCCCATAAGGCACTGGATAAAAATAACGGGAATGACAGACACACACACTTTCACACAAACATGCTATCACACACAAGGATGGGGGGGGATTCACCTCACTTTTCCATTTCCTCTGTTCGAGAGACTAAGAATGGCTGACTCTGGTTGTTGTTGTTGCTGACAGTGTTGTTGCTGCAGCTCCATGTGCCAGTTTTCAGCCTGGGGCACCCTACTTCTTTGCCTGTTGGGACTGTTTTGAAGATCTGAATATTGGATTAACAGCACACCATTGGCATATCTATGGCACCTTTTCTTTCTTCCACTTCTTGTTGTCTATCAAGTCATCCAATTTCGAGATGACCAGTTGATTTTACTTCTTTAAATGCATCAGAGCCCTCTGGAACAGTTTCTCATCTTGATCGAGATTGTTCAGTTGATCCAGGAGATATGGAACATACTCTAGGTGTAATAAGATCTCACTAAAGCTTTCATTAGTTTTTAATCTACTCATTGTTCTCTTCATTATCTTCTTTGTTGAGAATGTAATGCATAACTGGTATATATGAATGAAATTGTACTTGGGTTTCATTTCCACACTCAAGGTTGCCTGAGAGAGGTTTATTTTTAGCTATGATTATATAAAATACCGAATTCAGCTTAACCATTGATGTATGCACAGTGTATACAATGAAAAAATCAACTGCAAGTTCTCTAGATCTTTATCACAACCAGGGTACTTACATTGTAAATCCTCATATTATCACAATACAGTGAGTATTGCCAGAAAGCAGCCTGATTTATAGGAGCAATCATCAGTTGTAGAGCTGTTTTGTTACGGGGTGTCATAGAACACTATGGAGTTTCATGCAACCTGCATCCTGGGTACGATGGTGACATTGGCTTTGAGGATGGTATTGGTTTACTATCAGCAAGGAACCAAAGATTCAGGACCAACAGGCATGAAGGGAATAAGGTGGTTCTTGAGGGATATTACAGCAGACTTGGTGGGATGAGCCGTCCAAGGTGATGTCACTGGACGAGAGTTGTGGAAGAGGAAAAACTTTGTGCTTATCAGTTGGATGCCATGATATACACATGTTCCATTTTTTAATGCATATTATTCAATATCACTATATGAGTGAAATTAATAATTCAAGATTGCTATACATGTGAAAATCGATAACACATATATCCAACTTGTGAATGGAGCATAAATTATTCACATCTGTGCACAAATTTAATACTTTAGATCACCTTTAGTGATATAATCATAGTTTATATTTCAGTTGAAATCCTATAATTTGATCACCCTGGTGATAGGAATCACATTATTCATATTTGTGTATAAATTCTATACAATGATCATCCATGGTGATAGATCCATATATCAATCACATTGTTTACAAGCTCCATTCATTGATTTTTGTTGAAGTTATAAATTCTGATTAGTTTCCTTTAGAAATGATATATTTCATTATCTAAGTTGGTGAGCTCCTGCACATCATCTGTTAAATCCACATTCAATTTATAATTTCTTTCATTTTTATTTTTAATCCCATCTATGTTTTTGTTTGTTTTAAACTGACTCTTCAAACGCTTATGATGTGCTGAAGGTAAATTTTGTTTCTCCTTTTTATATGTTGGTTCTAACACCTCTTTTCCCTGTATCCTTTTTAAGGCTTGGCTTTAATTTAACAGCTGGTTTTTATTCTTTCTCCATTTTAGGTGTTGGTTTTAACACCTGATTTTATTTTTCTTGCAACTCTTGCAACACTTTTGTTTTTTTTTATTCTTCATATATAGATTTTAGTTGTAGTACTTTTTCAGCACTATGTGTCACTTAAAATTTATCAAAGAATCACTAATATAGGCTAGTGATGCCTTTTTAAAATTTTTCTAGCATTCTAGGCATTTGATTTAGTGCTTATTGTGCTAGAGTTTCATACATTACTCTGCAAATTTCATCTATATATTTTCTTTTTTTCTTCCAGTTGAGTAATGTTTGGTATTCTTGTTACATTGAGTAATTTTATTTTTGTATATCACCATATCAAATTTCACTGATGTTTCTTCAATAAGTTACTGTTATAGATTATATTGCTTGTGGCATAATTTTATTCATATTAATTATTATCAATTTTTATATCATATAACATAATAATCTGATTTTTTTTTCATCTAATTTCTCATTTGGGTCAACATTTGTTTGAAACTTTATTTCAAAACGTTTTTCTTAAGTCTTCCTTTCTATGGTATCAAATAATTCTTCTAATATATATTTTTCATGTTCATATTATTGTACAAATTGCTAACCTATTGAAACTGAACTATTTTAAAAGCAAAGTTTACTAGCAACTTTATTTTGCCTTGACCTGTTGGATCCACAAATATGAACCTGGTAATAATAAACAGGTAATACAAATTAATTTTAGGATCAAAATTAAATACTGCCATTACACACATACCAACATATATCTTTCTTTTGTTAACCATTTAATTTATAACAAAATAGCTCCACATAATTTTCTGTGCAATTAAATTCTTATATTTTAGAAACATCTCTTCTTCTGGATTACCAGAATTAAAGTTATGTTTTATTTTGGATAGTGATTGTTTAAAAGAGTAATGATTATATTTTAGTCTATATTCTTTTTATCTTCTAATTTTAAGTACAAATTAATTCCAGCCTAAATGGCAACGATAATAATTGTGATAAATATTATGACTGGCATAATACTAAAGTTGCACAATCACTAATCATATCACATCATAGATGTAAATAAAATTATTTTATGCATATTGCCAAATAATTTGTATGATTTTCTATATGCTTAACATAATCTTGTTAAATAATCATGCAGTTTATGTACTGTATCTACTATGTCAGTCATTTATATTATTACATTGTAAATCCAAATACTGACAAGACCATATCAATAGACTCTATATGTACTTTTCAATGACTGACAGCAACATTTATTACTTCTGTTTCAATAAAATGACCACTCTATATAATATTTTTGAGATATTTGAAAAAATGACAAATTTCACTCACTTCTATATAGTGGCTGTAGTTAGGATTATGCCAATATATTGCAATAGTTGGTTCATCAGCAACCTTAACTTTGAAACCAAATTTGTTATCCAAAATCACAGGTATAAGTACCTACTTAGATTTAAATCTTGTGGTTGTATTTTTATAGATTTTCAAGTTCTAATTTAACATTAGTGATAAAACTATATCTACACATTAACCATGTTTATCCTCTATTTGTCTAAAGGAGGAAATTTTGTTCCGACTACATGCTGAAGACAAAGCAGAAATATTATTTTAAATTCTGGTAATATTTTTTTTCTTCAGGGTGGTGGTGGAACAAATGATGGCAAAAGATGCAAGTGGTGTGAGAGTGCCAAAACACGATTTTTATCACATGCTGAAAAATGAAAGAGTTAGATATGCCCACAAGGTAAAATGGCTCGACCCTCGAGGTTTTAATTGACATGAAGGATGGGTCCCTACTGGTAATGTTTGCTTGTGGGTAAATAATACTAAAACTGTTGAAATAAATAAGTCCAATATTCTTATAGTCATGGACAATGACAAATGATGTTTCCCACATTTCGGAGTGAGCCACAATTATCTTGTCAACGTGAATCAGCTTGACCGAGGTTGAAATTGGTTCATACACAAAGCAGGTTTAAACAAAGGACTGATTCCATTGTTTTTCAATTCAGTCAGCATCTTTGCACTTTGATAGGCTCTGAACACATCAAATGTTGATAGAGCTACAGGCTCTGCAATAAGCAAAGAAAACTGGTCATATGTTAAGTTCACATTTGGATGGCATTATCCATACCGATAGGGATCAAAGTTGACTTTTACCATTCTTCAGCCAGAGTTAATGCCATGGTTGTCAAAACTTAAGGACAGTATTTTCAGAATGAGATAAAACACTGTGCTTTAATAAGAGGCTAGCTTAGTGTTGTTGGCTGCATTAGCTCCCTTTCATGTTGAGTGTAAGTGATTTCTTTTAAGAGGCTATTTCATTTGTACTCATACAAGTCGTAGTATTATTTTTGCCATTAAAGCAGCTGTTGTTTTTTGTCATCAAAGTTCCCTTGTATTCTTTATTTGGGGTATTTATAGCAGTTACTCCATGAAATCAAATGACTAAAAAAATGCAAACTTTGACAACACCATGAACTAAAGCACCCACACTTTTTAAAAAAAAAAATCCAATAAGAATTAAGATCAACCAAAAATAAATGACATTACAGTTATGTCACAAGTACCAATTTTGCCACTACATCTCAGTTTTGAATTAAAAACTGTATTCCTGGAATACAATTAGACTATTCAAACAGAAAAGTACACTTGAAAATTTTGTGTCTTGAAAGCATCAAACATGCTCTTTAATTGTTCACAAGAGAAATGTTATTCCAAAATAAAATGTCCGAAGTTGAAGTCCCTTCTGCAATAAATATATTTACTTTTATGCTTTTTGCTGCTGTGCCAAACCAGTGTGTGGAATATTCACCATTCACAACAAATACTTGAGAACAGAGTTTATTTAAATTATACTAATTAAACCTAAATTTGTTCCTCATTCTACCCTAAATATAATAGATTGTAATAATCATTATATTTGTTTCAGTTTTTTTATGGATAACTCTAATTTTTTATGTGCCAGTGAGATTTTGAGGAAAACTTAGTATATGGGAATTTCTTTATACTGAGAATTACTTAAGTAAAGTAAATTACAAGAATAAACTTTTTTTAAAACATTACACTTATTCATTCTTTATGAAGAATATAGTTATTTAAATTGATGTATGATTACTTTCTCATACAGTTTAGAATATTTGTTTCTCTACTATGAAACATAACTGACTTCTGAAGTATACAGATATACATATAAAATATATATTAAATATATGTCAGCCTTATTTTTCACCTGGTTTATCTTCTTAAGCATTATTGGAATTAGATGACTAATTTTCAAGATGGGTCTTCCCTCAAGTCTTGGCATATCTAACAAGTTCCTGAAAAAAGTTTCTAAATAAACGTTTCTTATACAAATATTCCGATGTATTTAAAGAAGGATATTATAGCAAAATGCACATTAAAATAATATACAAGTATCATATTGGTTTAACATGAATTCACAACATTGTAAATAGTAAAATTTACTTTTTTATAAATCTAGAATTCAAAATCTTAAACTGTTTAATTCTGAGCAATGGGGAAGGAATAAACAATATTTAGAATGAAACCCAAGATCTTTAGAACCAAAGCCTGGCACAGATACCACTTGACCATAAGGGAAAGAGGTCATTTTCACTAAACATATCAAATTTTCTTTTTCAAATTGAAATTACAGAGCAAAATTTTTATTTATTTCAAACCATGATTTTGTTTAACAAAACATTCTGCAGATGCCATCATTTCTATAACTCTATAAAAAGCATCAAGTTTTATCTCAGAAGAATAGTGAAAATTCATTAACTCGATGTTTCTTTCTTCAAGTATAAAAATATTTCTATCTGTAAAACTATCCAATTTAGGCCACATTTATCTTTATTTTTACACTAAATATCAATCCCAGTCAGAAATGACATGTTCATAACTTTAGGAGGTAAGAATCTGATGCAATAAATCTTGATCACATCCTCCGCACACAATTTATTTCTTTGAACATCATCATTTCAAAATCAGACAAAAATGTCAACCAATGGACTGATTTGCATCATTTACAGCAATTTACATCAGACATATACCCAAGTATACCATCCATGAGGAGAAGTTTTAATTCATTCATTTGGAACATCTCATTTAAAAATCAGATAAAATGTCAACTGATGAATTAATTTACATCAATGTAATGTATAAATTAGTACATCATTTGGGCTGTAATTACATACTATAGTCTAATTAAAATACTCCCCATTTTATTATTCAGGTCATTGTCAAGATTTACTATGGTAATGCTTAAAAATCAAATATACAATACATTTACACTGTAAAACTATCAACAAGAGTTACTTGAATGACAATATAAACCTGTTCAATGCTTAATAGTCCTCTATATAACCACTAGTTGGGTATTGTTGACTGTCTCAATTACCTGGACCCTTTGTCATGGTATGAAGTTTTGAACTAAACTTACTGTGCACAACTGTTATTTTCTTTATTAGACTTAACATAACTGTGGCCCCTTGCCATTAGAAACCAGAATCTGTAAGTTTCTTTATTAGCCAAAGCAAAGTAATCTCCTCTAAAACAAAAGTCGTTCTGCAAAACCCATTGTTCTTTGGGCCACTATTACCTTGACCTTTGATCTTTTGTCTACAATATTAATAGATCTCTTGCACATCTCAAGTGCAAACCCTTCACAAACTTACATGGTCTTCAGCAAAAGATACCATGCAAATATCAGTTTTCTTTCTTCACTCAATTATATTGACCTTTAGCCTTTAAACATTAAAATCAATATGCTTTCTCACCCAACATATAAGTGATCCACAAACTCTGGTCAAGGTCAATTACCGTTATTGTATAGAAATTATTTTCCTACTGTCAATGACATTAACTTTGATACCAAAATCAATAAACATTTTCCTTACCACAAGTGCAAGTCATCCTCAAAGTCTGGTCCAGGTCTGTGATATAGAGCTAATGCTATTGTGTAGAAACCAGTTTTTTAGTTCTAGTGACAATGACCTTCTATATTTTAACCACAACTTTTAAACACAAATCAATATCCCAAGTGCATGTTATCTACAAAGTTTGATCCATCTTTGTGTGGGACTTTAGTTGTTATGCAGAAACCATTTTTCAGTCACAGTTACATTGACTTTTTATCTTTTCATCCTAAAATTGATATGCTTGATCCTTACACAAACTGCTATCCATCTTCCAAGTTTGGTAAGTGTTGATGGTGGAAAATTTGGGTCATTGTGCAAAACAAAATTGGTAACAGATGGACACACAGACATCAAAACATAATAAACTGTGCCTATAGCAGGTGTCTAATAAATATGTTATTTTTAAAATTACTAAAATTAACAAAGGGCTTGCTCATCTAAATCAAACTTAATTCTTATGTAGGCAATAATACTATGTTTGCTATCCTCTGACTGACAATAAAATTAAATTTTCTCAAAAGTCTGAATCTCTACACAATTATAGACTCATTTCATTTGTAACTTATTTTTGGACATATTTTTGTTTAAGTGTTAAAAAATTATTTTAAGGTGCTTTTAAATTAGTGCTCTTCACTTCAACAGTTCATAAAATAGTCACTTTATAGAAGAATTACCAAACAGGTATTACGCAGTAGATTTACCAGCAGACGGATGAAGATGTGATTGGTTGCCATGTAAGGTTAAACTGTCATGGAACTGTAGTGTTAGCCATAGTCACTTTAACAATTCACCTACAACATGCATATTTTTTATAAACCCTGTTACTGACAATTTCGAACCGCTCCGGTGGCCTAGTGGTTAGAGTGTCTGCCTCG
>QKMX01361282.1:0-11470 GCA_003401595.1 Venustaconcha ellipsiformis | reverse complement strand
TATATATATATATACACACACACACACATACATACATACAAATATATACGCACACACACACACACAAAACCCACGCACACAACAATATGATACATATCCCTGAATTATCACATATTTTCTTTGTTGTTTCAGATTTACATGTTTGGTATGTAATCACAGGCCAATTTTTGATACTGTAAATATGCTGGCTGTTCATCGCAGGGGGAAGAAACATGAAGCAAGTAAGCATTACACAGATCTTACTACATGAGAGGGTTCAAATACAGAGACCAAATATGAGAATCAGGGAACATGTTAGTTCATTTTTATGGCTTATACTGACTTTTTTTAGATTGTACAATTCAAGGAATGTGTTACATTTGTTGTTATATCATGCAGAGTAAGTTACCTCTCTCTTTGCTCACCCCCACTAAATGCAGAAAGCTTATACTATGGCCTCGTTGTTGTAGTTACAGCTTTTTCTATAGCCCCTGTCATAATTGTGATTATTGCCATAGCAGTTTTTCATACTTGTAGTTTATTCTTTAGCCCCTGTGTCGTAATTGTGGCTATTGCCAAAGCAGTTTGTCGTACTTGTAGTTTGTTCTATAGCCACATTGTCATAATTGTAGATTATGTCATATACAGTCATAATAGTACCTTATTCTATAGCTCCTGTGTTATACTTGTAGCTCATTCTATTGCCCTTGTGTCATAATTGTAGATTATGTTATAGTTCCAGTGTCATGTTGTGGCTTATGCTATATCCCCAGTGTTGTATTTATAGGTTATACTTCAGCCTAAGTGTCATATTGTAGTTTATGCAATAGCCCTGGTGTTTTAGTCGTGACTTGTGCTATATCACAGATGCCATTTGTCTTGAATTGGGCTTGAGTGTAAATAATTGCTGAGCCTATTCTTGATTCATCATAGACAAATTCATGTTTTTTGTTTCTGTTTTTTTTTTTATCACACACCCCTCCCACCCACCGCACAATTGGCACAAGTTGTTGAAGCCACATGATAGTTTGTTTGGTCCTTTCAAGTATTTTCTGGCAAGTTGTAACATTATCAGTTTCCAGCATATAACTTGCATGTTTTTGGAGCTTTCCAGTCATTTTTGGTAATTTGCAACATGAGATTAGTTGCTGTTATAATCAGAACAGTTCATTTCAGTTCTTTCCAGTCTTTTCCAGTAATTTGTGTTATATATCAGTTTCTCACCATTATCCAGAATGCTTAATTTGATTTTCTTCATGATGTACAGTGTTGTTTGGGTTTTCTTGTAAGTTAGATTTCAACAAAATTTGTTTATTTGCAACTATAATTGACTTTCTATAAACGTTTTGTGTCGGACAGTGATTTTAAGCCCACCTCAATAACCATGAAAATAGTCGGAAGCAGTTTTCCTTGCTGTGGTAGAATCACAATCTTTTTACCAGCTTGTCCCTAATTTCCCTGGATGGCATTGGGCATTTTTTGCTATATCCACAGTGGTAGCAATGACATTAACAAATGTGTACAACATTTATGTTTACATATATTTCTTTGAATTGGGAAATATCAGTTTTGCTCATATTATTAACAATGTGGGTATATACAGGCATCATCATTTATCAGAAAAACTCATTCAGCATAAGTGTGACAGCAGCATCACACTTCAATAGATCACGGGTAAGAAATATTACCATGAAATTATGGTTCTTGTTCATATGCCATTTATTTGCATTTTTTGCATGATTAGTTTAGGCCTGTTCCATTTAAACATACATGGTACCCAGGAAAGGTATTTTTAGAATATATGCCAGGGTTCTTTGATTTCAAAGGCTTCATATCAATATAAGAAAATTCTAAATTGCATCTATTGGTGAATACCCAACATTAAAAGTTCCTTTCCTGGGTCCCATGTATGTTTTACTGAACAGCCCTTACCAGTATGCTGGAATAAGGAATGTATTGTCACTGAAATCCTTCAATATTTGCAGATTTAAAACACTTTAATAGAAAAAAAAGGGAATTACAAGCTCTGATTCAGAAGAGACAGCACGAGAAGTTTCTTCATGATGGTACAACTTACATTGACCAAGTAAGTTTTTTTTGTAACATTTTTCTCACTAAACACTAGGCTTCAGTGGGAACTTAATTTAGAACTTGAATACTCAAATTGGAAAACTCTTCTTTGAGTAATCAAAATTGCAATCTCTGATGATGCTATTTCTTGTCTTGTCACAGAACATTCCTATGCACCCACCATTCCAAAAGATTTGTGAAAATTCAACTTCAAAAGTACATTGTCCATAGATAAAAATGACACAGCTTGTCTATCATTGTCTTTTTACCAATCAGGTCACATTATTCCAGCCACATATTGTATCTTCATACCAAGCCAGGGTGACCATGGCCACAAGTTCCTTTACTGTAGGGAAATGGATTGACAGAATTAATTGGTAGAAATGTTAGCAGACTACAATTTAGGCATGAAAAGTTGAATATTTGAACAAATATTGATACAGCTTTATTAACATAACAGTATAGATGTCATATAAATTTGTTACACATTAATTTTACTGTATTTGCAGTAGAAATTATCGTCTTAGTATCAAATTTTGCATCATAGCTGGCAGATAACCATTCTGAATTAGCTATTTGGATTTAATTGTTTATTTCTAAAAGTATTCTATTTATTGCTGACACTTTACTTTCATGATCAATTGCATCCTTGCCAAGTGCTCTTTCAGGACCACAAAGGCATCACAAATAACAAAAACATTTGTTTACTAGATTAATTAAAATCTTGTATGATTATGACATTTGGTAATATGAATTATAATGCTGAAGAAAGCCAAAAACAGGGTTTTAGCCAGTATTTAACAAAAAATGTGATAGTATGTGGAATGCTTTAATACATGATTTATCAAAATGTCTGATTTTCACTTCCAGGCAGTCGCATCTTACAGAGGTCTTGGTAATGTAGCCCCATATAATCCGTGTGTGAAAAGGAAAAGGTTGAAACCCTATGATCGAAAGATGCAGTTGGATTTGTCATCAACTGACCAGCATAGGCCATACTCTGTGAGCACTGATACGTTATTTAATCAGTTGCCTGGAAATAGATCCCCATCTCCACACAATGGACAGGATATATCTCAGTTTGGCTTAGTTGTGTGTGATATAAGCCGAAGTGTTCCAGTTAAAGTGGACCTGGGCAGGTCTAGCCTGAATATAATTAATACATCTTCTCAGATTCATGCAAAACAAAATTGTGGCAAGAAAAATGAAACAAAAATTATTGTTTCGGGTAAAAATAAGAAAGCACTGGAAGATCTAATAAAACTCCACAGTAAAGGACCTGTTCAACATCCCAATAGTCTTAAAAAATTAATTGACAGATCAAGAAAGAGTGATGTAATTATTCCATATATAAGCAACAAGGCAAGACAGCAGGAAGACAGTCAGACAGGGAGTAAAATAGGAACAGCTCCTCAAAACTGTGACCAAAATCTTGGAAATATTTATAAACCAAGTAAAGAGGTTGTAAAGTTTGAACTTAAACAGGCTGACTTAGAAACACGAAGGTACAAATCCAAATCATTTATCCCAAAATCCTCAGAGAAAACTTCAGATTTACAGGTTGTTTTCAAGTCATTCAAGAAAAGATCAGAGTCCCAAAAATGCTTATCAGGAAAAGATGCTATCCAGTCCAATATGGCAGTAACGGCAAAGGAAGACACCTCCATGACTAGAGCAGAGAAGGCTTTGATGCTTAGAGGGTAGGCATTGTCCATTAAACTTATGTAAAATAATATTGTCATGTGACCTTTATTGAGGCTGCATTAGGAAATGGCAAGACATAAGTATCATTTTTGAGAGGATCTTTTATACTACTTATGTCATTGGTGTATGTATACATCTGTGTGTGTGTTTGTGCCTCTGTTCCTCTTCCAAAATTATAGGCAACATTTTAAACAGGTTTAGTTGCACCTAACAACCCACCCCCAAAAGGGAGGTGGACCATGGAAACACACTTCATGCATATGGTATATGTACATTATCTGTACATTTTGATGACGTTTTTGCATTTAGCTCATGACCTGTTATTTCTTGCACCAAGTATACGTAACATTATACCTGTAATCATAAAACTTGTTGAGGAATGGCATCTTGATAAATACTAGATCCTGATAACAAACAGGTCACTGTGACCTTTATTGTTAAATTGTTTATGCTAGAATTAGTACTCTAGATAATTCTATGCATCACTGTTAGAACCCACTCTTGTGATAAAAAGACACTGACTTGTACAGTTACATTAGGTGGTGTTTTTATATTTAGCCAAGTACATAGATTTTTCATATGCTGTGTACATACAGTCCTTTAAAGATTTGTGAATCTTGGTGAGGAGATGCATCTTGATGAGTGCTATACCCTTGTTGCAAAATAATATCAGTGTGACCAGATTTTTTGCTTCATTGACTTTGATTCTATGTTGGAATTTCATTTCATATGTTGTTCATGCTAAAATATGCTACTTTAATAGTACCATAACAGTGCAATAATAGAAGTTCATTATTTTTTACATTTCACATTTTACTGATTGTGGTCAAGTATTTCCATTTATCTCGACTGAGATTTGTTAATGCTGAATACATGTTATTCTACCAAGAATCATAATGGAATGCATCTTGATGAATATACATACATTGCAAAAGTAGGTCGCTATGACTTGTATGCACTTCATGGGCATTGATAATATTTTGTGTTTTGAAGTTGATTTTTTACTGTCTGTTCATGCTAGAATCATCAAACTTTTATAGTGCTGTATCATTACAACCAGAGAAGGTCACGGTGATTTATTTTTTACCTTTCATTGGCTTTGGTCAAGTTCTTTAGAATTTAACTTGCATCCAGGTAGGTTTGTGAGATACTGTATGCATACTAATCTACCAATAATTATGAAACATGGAGAGGGAATGCATCTTGATAATACACCCTCATTGCAAAAGGTCTCTTTGGTCATTAATGCTTCAGTGATTTTGTTTGAATTTAAAATTTATTGTTTGGATACTGTTTATTTTAGTCACAAAAACAGAATTGAATGCTTTTTTGTTACTATTGCACTTCAATCAAAGGTCACAATGACCTGTATTTTTTGCTTTATTAACATGATTTAAGTATATGCTTGACCACAGATTTTTGCACACTGTAATCAAACCAGCGTATATGGTCCTTTTCAACTAGTGCTATTGAAAGTTGTAATATACTTATTGTAGTTCCCATATTAATGACCTTACATTGTTTATTGTGATGGGTTACTCTCGATGGGGTAACTGTTCATTGTATGTGTGAGTGATAAAGTATTAGTGAATTACATCAGTTTCATTACAGGCCTCATCAAGGTGGTTATTTTATGAAAATTTTTGAAAATACTCTTATGATTTTTATCAACTTGTTATATAGCACCTGTACTTTGAAATCATGAAATGGAGGGGGGTTATGAATATCAGTCATGCCCCTTCAGAAAGGCCAACATTTTATAGATCAGGATCACTTTAGTGTGAATTTATTTTCTGCATTGGCAAGTCATATTTACAATGGCTGTTGGAGACTTCAGAAAGTGTTGTAGAGGCATGTATTGTAATTATATTCTGGTTTCAGTGACAATGGCAATGATGGGATCATCAATATTAAGGATTTGGGTTAAAGTTTCTTTCTGAAGTTTCTCTTGGTTTGATACATTGTGAGTGCATTGCAAGAATAGTGCATCCCTGTTATTGTGAGGTTTTTTTGTTTGATCAGGACAATGAGTAAAGAAGGTATTTTTCAGCAAAAACGTATCACATCTTGAAAATTTAATAAAGGAACTTATTGAATATATATAACTATATTGCATGGATATGAAATTACTTTTATTTCATTTGTGACACACTAGAAAGGCCAAACAAAATGAGCCAATTAGTCTAATGTAACTACATATAATGGAAATATCCAAGTATATGGCATCTTATTTTGTTCAACCTCAATTACAGGGCTGGCTGGAAGAGGGACTGGGATGGAAAGTGGATCAAGGATGAAGATGCAGAGTTTGACTCGGATGAGGAACCACCAGATTTACCTTGATTTCATGTATAAATTAACATGATTTCATTATTTACCAACTGTTGTGGATTTTGTTGTTGCTAAAACAAATGAATTTACAGACACAATAAACAATGGCTCATCTCAGGAAACAATGTACCCCTGCCCATATGCACAAATTTAAGTATGGATAAAACTTGTGTTTATTTCACAACCAGAAATATAAGTTTTTTAATAAAAAATGTATTGTTACACATGTCAACTCGTTGCCTTATGTAATATATTCACAAGAAATGCATCAGATGTAACTTGTACATTTTAGCTTTTCATTATCGATTGAGGTTACGACCAGTCTGAAAGAAGTTTACAAAGAAATTCTCAAAGTTGATGTCAGAGACCAATTTTATTGGTGTATTCATATTAAAATGGCAATGAACCTGATATAAACAGTTATTTGTCAAGCCTTCGTTAAGCAGATTGTATCATCTTTCTGTCATTAGTGGCATCCACTTTAATACTGTAGATTTGGGATAGAAATCATGTTACTTTGACATACAGGGTCTTCTAGAACTGAAGAGTTTTGGGCTCAATTACCCCTCCATTTGAAAAAAAGTAATTTTTTACATTTTTGTAGTATTTGTCAAAGTAAATAAAGGTACATATGAAACAATTTTTTTTACATTTGGTTAAATTTGTGGTGCAAAGTTTGTGAAATTAACATGTATACTGCAATCAGGATAGAATAGACTTTGTAAATCATTTTTTTTACTCAGTTAAAAAGTTGGTACAGTATTATCTATGCTTGCAGATTGTACCCTGATATGCTGCGATTTTTTTATGGCCAGTGTTAGTTTCTGTGAGGGTGGTACAGACATTACATGTAAAGTTGTGTAATAGATGGCAGTTTACTATTTCTTGTAACTTATATGCCATAATGCAACTGTCATGTTGAGCTTAATACGTTCTGAATAGCCTAGGGTTGTTTGCTAAAATGGAGATAATTTTAAACAAATATCAGGACAATCATCATTTCCTCTTTATGCTTTTCTCAATGTAGTTTAATTTAAAAGTCTTTCAAAGATGTACTTATGTAATACATGATAATTGTACATTAAACTCTTACAGATTTTACAGCTAATAAGAAATTTTGTCAGCATTATGATCATGTCTGCATACAGGACAGTTTAAAAGTAGGTCTGACCAAAATTACCAGACAGCTTTCCTAATGAACCCATTTTGCACCCCAAGTACCTAAAAACTATATCACTTAACAGAATTCCATATTTGGGAATTTGTATTCCATAGAACTCTCGTGAAATGTGTATTTTCTTTCATATTAAAAGAACTGGTTATGTGACTGGTCTCTGATTAGCTTGTCTGTGGAGATCTTTTGGCATATTTTTATTTGGCCCTGGTTATTGTTGATGGAGTTTCCAGCAGCACCCACCAAGACCAAAGATTAATAGGTCTGTGGATCTCATTAGAGACTGAAGCATAGCCATCTCACGTGAGGCATTATATGCTAAATTTGAAATAACATGATTCCAATGACTGTAGACACGTGCATGTGCACTTCAACACAAACATGCACTTGGACAAAAGCATATACACATACTCATACACAAGCACATACACTCAGACAAGCAAATATAAATGCTTAAACACAAGCTCATAGATATTGTCATCCAACACAAGTACACAGACATGTCAGACACATTCTAAGAGAACCACAGGCATGAACATTCAGACACCAGAATGTACATTCTCTCTCTCTTTCTCTGCAACTTAAACATGTATACACACTTTTTCAAAGTTGACTGCAACATACCAAAACTGAAATCCTACTGTACTGTTTCAGTCTGAAGGTGCCCTTGCATGATTTGTGCACAACAGACGGAGTCCCACATACAAAATTATCAAGTAATTTAATCTGACAGATCTGCCAAACTTTCGTTAAATGTCCAAACTGGTCAATGCTTGTGTTTATGAAAATGAACAAAATCCATGACACAAATTTAACAAATTGAGCTAACTTGCACTATTTTATTAAAATTCTATACTAAAATCTGGCATTTTTATAAACATGTGCCTCTAGTTGCATTATTTCACCCTGATGTTGCACCATTTACCAGTTATAAAAGGCAGCAAAGTTTCTCTAAATGTTGGAGAGCATAAAACTAATGACAGATTTCTTCCCTGCTGTTTGAGTAAGGTTGGAGAATCTTAAAGTTAAAAGGATCATTTTGTTAGTCAAGCAAATAACCTGTAATACAGACTATGTAATGGTGTCACATTTTATATTGAGAATGGTTCATTATGATCACACCAAATGAATGGCCCTGTTTTCTCGAACTTGGCTTAAACATTATTCCTAAGACTTTTTAGTAGTAGCAATACAATACCTGCTACTATATTGCACAGCAGCAGCTTTCCAGTATGCTAGTCCCAGTCCAAGCTTAATGTTCCCTCTTCCAATTGCTGAGTGGAGGACCAACAGTTTAAAAAAGAAAAACAATAACTCGTAACCCTAGTCTGATGTTTTTGTCCTATCCAATATACAGGATATGTTCCAATTTTCTTGCATGCTCTATTTTTTTATTTTCATGTCTTCTGACTGGTTTTTGACTAAACATTTTTTGGGGTGTTATTCTGGTTATTTTCTGTTTCTTTTATTTTGTGTATCCATGTCTTTTTTCATAAATTTTGAAGGATTTTTGCACTGTGCTTAGTAAAATGATGCTTCATTAAGTTTTTTTCCTTGGTCTTAGCATCTGGTGTTAAAATATATCTTGCCCATTATGGTTCCAGTTCGTATTATGGTTTTCTTGTTCTCTTTCAGCCTATATTATGTTGCAAGGTGTCAGTAAATGTGGGCATGAAAAGGCCTCATGGTACACTCCTCCCCACTTGTGTATCATGCACCAACTGTATGTACTGACAGATGCTAGTCGTGTTGTCTGTGGGACAGCATGGTGTGGGGTTTGGCCAAAAGTCACTGCACTTGTAGAGAAAGGAAAAAGGATCCCGTTTTCTTCTCTTCATCTTGGGATAATCCCCAACATTGCCATGAGTGATCTTGGCCACCCCTGTTTTTGTTACCATTTGCATTGAAGTGAGGGAGGGATAAGTTGCTCTTTTTTCATTGTTCAGAAATTGCCTGCTAAAGAATCATTGACATCCAAAGCTGTCACCTCCTCTTGGGGAGAGATCCATAGCACTTCCCCAAGAGAAAAGTTGCATTTGTCCGATAGAAGTGAATCATACGTTGCCAAAGTTACAGAAGAACAGTGTTACTGCTTGAACTGATCTGATCTGATAAAAAAAAATTCTTTGTTCGACTCGATATCTCTGATCAAACTATCAGATTATTTTTGGACTGGCCTCTTTGCTAGGTGACTGGTCACTAGGCATCAGGCTCCAAATGCCTGGTACTGTCACCAGTCACTGCATGAAGTGTTGAATACCAGTAATCCTATGTTAAAAGTACTGTCTGTCATCAACCCCCCCCCCTTAATTATATTGTACAATGTCCACTAATAAAACAAACTCTTGTAATATTGCAGACTTAAAGTGTAAACAATTTTACATCCCTGACTTATGGCTTATCAGTATAAACAGACCCAGAAAATGAATTGCTGGCTTGTATGGCCAATGGTCCAAGAAATTTTTGGCATGGCTAATTATCCATTATTTATCATATATGAACTGTCCATTTATGCATCAGTCAAAATTTTGTGTCACCTTCCAAGTCCTTATATGTTTGATTGGAGTTTAAACTTTTATTTGGTATATACACCTACATCAAGAGATCACAGATGAGTTCAGCTATGAACATCAGCATATGAGGTCTGGAATTGAACAGAGTGAGCTTTTACCACTAATCTTGCGTTTATTTGAAATATGTGATACAAAGTCATATCATTCAATGCACATACTGATTAACTGGTTTTGCATGTGACTAAAATTTGTAATACAGGATTAGATTTTTAAGGAACTTTGTATGGAAGATTGTATCAAGATCACAAATATGCACCTGGTTGAGATGACTGGGGATTTGATTTGCTTATCTTGGTAACAATTTTGTGATACTTCATTACAGATTTTGATGGAAACATACTAAAACATAAACAAGATCTTGGATTAATTTGATGATTTTTTCATAAAGTTTTGATGTATAAAAAAACATCAAGATAATAAATGTTTTAATAACACAGACATACCAAGTTTAATGCAGCATGTTATTTTAGTCACCCAAACAAAATATGACAAATATGAATATTCCATGTTCTTTTTCACGTTAAATTATATGGGCACTTAAATCACAATAATGCAGATCTAAGTGAAGAATCTTTGAAACTCAACTAGACAATCACTTTAACTCACTAAGTTCTTAAACTGATCTTTAATTGGCTTATTTATTCGTTAATTATGATTATATTAAAACAATAACATTACAGTTAGAATACCATTAACATACTAAAATTTGGCAACCCTTAGAACAACACAGATTACATTAACATTCATCACAACTGAAAACACCTAGCAGATAAAATCAAATAATGCCCTGATTGATTTTGAACAGGATCATCATTAATTATTAAAACTGAAAAAACAAATGACAACAAATATATTCATGCCATTTACATGATAAACAAACATGACACAATATTCTTATAAACTAGCGGTGGATTCCTGAGATACAGAATACAGCCATCGCATTAAGCATGACTGTCACATAAACAAGCTAGACCTGCATAAAATACTTTTATCATGTTCTTGTACATTCATAATTGTATTAAATTAATAGGAAAGAGAACTAGTCTCTAAAAAGGCTGGTAGCATGAAAATGTAATAATATTTGGATCAACACTGGATTAACAAGAATATAATTAATATTTTTTATAAGTATAATTTTTGTAAATTATGTTATTGCTATATCAATGATGGCAAAAAGACCCAATATTCCTGCAACACAACCAACCAACCATTGCTTCTTTCCATACAGATAGAACAAGAGTCCTTTAAAACACTATCATTGGGAAAGAATTTCCTGGAATCCATGAGAAGTCAATTCCTTGTCATTTTTATTTTTTACCTGCTATGCACTGAAATCTGATATTCTTGAAAAACTCCAACATGCATGTACCAGGCTGGCTTTTTTTTAAAAAAGTATTTTTTACAGTACAAGTTTATGTTCACAATATACATACAACTGCAGTAGAAAAGTCTTGAACATTGAGCCTGATATCATGGACAGAAAATCACTATACTTGTCTTTACAATGTGAAGATGTACATACATGCCAAGCTTAGTTAAATCTATAATATTAATGGGGGAGGGGGACCAACTTAAATGGCATAATTCAAGGTATTCTTCAGATATATATATATATATAGATATATATATATATAGATAT
>QKMX01361254.1:0-12023 GCA_003401595.1 Venustaconcha ellipsiformis | reverse complement strand
TATATATATCAGCTGAGATGTCTTATTCGTGGCCAGAAGACTCACAAATTTCATTTTTTCACACAGGAATCCAATATAGAGATCTTTGTTTTAAATAGATTTCCTTTTGAGATTAAAGCACAAATGTTGGTGTACCAGTATGCTTAGTTGAGACAAATTACAGTATATGATTTATCAAAGTTTTCCTCATGTTCTTCCTAGACTAATTTTTAAAAATTACTAAATGTGAGATGTATTGCACACACATTGTAAAGTTGCCATGTGAACCATAAATTATGCAATGTATACTCACTTATACATATGCACATATGTACTGTTTTAAAAGTATATACCATGTGTACTCACTTATACATATGCATCATTTGTACTCTCTTATAAATATATAACATGTGTACTCATAAGTTTGTACCATGTATGCTCACTTATAATAATGTACCTGTGTACTCATAAATATGTACCATGTGTACTGACTTTTAAGTATATACCATGTGTACTCACTTATAGGGATGTACCATGTGTATTCACTTATAAGTTTGTACCATGTATCCTCACATATACATATGCATGCATAATAATGTACCATGTATATTCACTTATAAGTTTGTTGCATGCATACATACTTATAAGGATATACCATGCATACTTGTAAGAAGAGTCTAACAGTAAATAACATAGATGCTGATCTGCTATTGCATTACACGCTGGTAGATCAAGGACTAAGTTGTATGTTCAACTGAATACTCCTTACACATACCAGAGACCCAGATCTGTTGGTGCATTATGTGATGGCAGATCTGGTTATATGCAGTTTACATTTGGATCTGACTTACATGTGAGTTTATATGGTACTGCTTTTTGTGGGATTAACTTATAATAAGGTAAATAATGCTTCATAATTCCATTCTGTGATGAAAAGGGATCATAATCAAATCCATCTTTAATAGCACTACTTTGTTATAACACAGTCCATGGGAGCCATGAAGCATAGTGCCATATTTATTATAACACTGTCCACGGGAGCCATCAAGCATGGTGCCATATTCATTATAACACAGTCCACGGGAGCCATGAAGCATGGTGCCATATTCATTATAACACTGTCCACGGGAGCCATGAAGCATGGTGCCATATTCATTTTAACACTATCCATGGGAGCCATGAAGCATGGTGCCATGTTCATTATAACACTGACCTTGGGAGCCATGAAGCATGGTGCCATATTCATTTTAACACTGTCCATGGGAGCCATGAAGCATAGTGCCATATCAATTATAACACAGTCCATGGAAGCCATGAATCATGGTGCCATATTCATTATAACACTGTCCATGGGAGCCATGAAGCATGGTGCCATATTCATTATAACATAGTCCATAGGAGTCATGAAGCATAATGCCATATTCATTATAACACACTCCATAGGAGCCATGAAGCATAATGCCATATTCATTATAACTCTGTGCATGGGAGCCATGAATCATGGTGCCATATTCATTATAACACAGTCCATGGGAACCATGAAGCATGGTGCCTTATTCATTATATCACTGTCTATGTGAGCGATGCAATATACTGCCTTACAGTATGAATGCCTTATAATGAAATACATATGCATTTAGCATATTATTTAATGAGTGAGTGCTATAACAATAACCATGTCATAATGAAGCATCAAATAGTGAGGGAGTGCTGTAACAGGTGCCATGTTATAATGAGGGTTATGATAGTGAGGTAAGTAAAACCATGTTATAATGAAGGGTCTAGTAGCAGGAATAATATTATAATGAAGAATATATTAGTGAGTGAGCACTATAACAGGAACCATGTTATAATAAGGGTCTGTAAGCAATGGAGTGTTATATCAAGAACAGTATTACAGTTATAGGTTTAATAGTGAGAGGGTGGTAACAGGAACCATATTATATTGAATGGCATAATAGTGAGGGACTGATGTAACAGGAACCATGTTATAATGAAGGGTCTAATAGTGAGGTAGTGAGATACATGCAAAGATAGATAAATTGAGATTAATGATGGTCACAATAACTATGACAGCATTCACTACAGCCATGTCTTATTACCAGAAGATTTAATAGGCTGAAAATTGTATAAATTTACATCAAAAAAGACTTTTGGAAACTACTTATTGCCTAGCTTATAGACAGGTGGAGGTATTTATTCTTTAGTGTGTTATATCGTACAAAAACAATTACAGGTGGAGGTATTTATTCTTCAGTTTATTATATTGTACAACAACAAACATTACTACATCATAAACACTACTGCAGTTGGTGCATTACCTTCTTAATGCCAATATCAATATATGCCAAAATATAAGATATTAATTCCAATTTTTTATCAGAAGTGCACTAATAATAACCCACACCAGGTGCAAGAGCACTATTGTATGAAATTTGATGTTTTGGTCTTATTGTAGTAATTTGATATTTTGGTCTTATTTTGGTCTTAATGTATTAATTCTGCAATGCATATTTGCTAACAAATCTCTGCCTTTAGTTTCATCTGCATTTTAAACAAAAAGATATTACAGATAAAAGAAATGTAGAGATAAACACATACACAGCTGTATTGTAACATATGCAAAAATGTAATCAAAACCCAAGCAAGCTAAAACCTTGATTCATTGACAATAGACACCAATAATAAGCTGGTGTTTTGCTGTCTATGTCATCATATTCTGTGCAATCTCACAATGGATTTATGTGTACATGTACATGTATTTGGTTTGGGGTTTATGGTGTGTGGTCTCTTTCATTGTTAATTGGAAATTTGCAGTGTAGAATACTTTTATTACTGGTAAAAAGACATTGATTTATTAAATAAAATTGTAAATCTCTTGTAATATTATTAGTAGAAATATGGTATTTAGTTCAGGCTTCTCTTATCTTTACAGAGTGCTGATGAGAAACTGAGGAGCTTTGGGGGAAAATACCACAGCTCCAAGCACAGCAGCAACAACAACAGTCCTGGATCCAAACCAGTTGCTCTTAAGGAGCCCTTTCCCTCTCAGTCCACACCTCAACCTGTTGTGGTCGACACCCCTGCGAGGCCCCCACCAGAACCACCCAGACCATCAAAACCCAGCCCAAACATCTCAGCCCTAGCTGAAGACCCACCTCCTCTCCCAGAACCCCGGGCTGGTGGAATGGCAGAGAGAAGAATCCAGAAATCAGGTGAGAATAACAATTAAACTCTCCTTTGATAAATCTATGCTGCATGATTGGCCCATTCCCAAAACTACAAGAATGTGACAACTGTATCTGTTAGTGATGGAACTGGATATGCATCTGTGTGTGTGTGTGTGTGTGTGTGTGTGTGGTTGTGTATGTTAATATTATGTGCAAAACTGGTATGAATAGACTTCCTTGTAGATGTAATGCAAATATATCATGTGTTATGATATTTTAATGATGCAATGCATTAATTTAAATAAACTTAAAAAATTGTTGGAAAGTGATATGCTGGGAAGCGCTGGCATGCAATATTCCCACCCACACCTTGGATTTCATAGCAATTGTTACCAAAAGGTTATGGTCTCAAGACATGTGGTCTCACATACAGGTCACATTGAAATTGCAGGGTTACATAGCAATAACAGTGTCTGTCTATCACTTCATCGATGAAATGGTTTCTTAAGTTTGGGGACTGCTAGCTATGTCCTGAGTCAAGGTCCAGCAGCTTAAAACATGATTTTCCTTTCTTCATGATGGGTTTTGTGCACCAACATTCAACAAACATCTTGAGGTGACAGCAGTTGGGCAGGGACAACTCCCTATTGACAATGAGGCTGAGAGGTGAAAGGTCAAGGATAATTTAACTGACTGTAATTTGTTGGCTTTTGCTGGATAAATTTCCTAGATCCAATTTTTGTCAAAGTTTATAGCCTACATCTGGGTACATGTATGGCATTTCAATATTTAGATTTAAATTCTTGCTGATTGTGTGCTGATAAACAGGCCATGGTATTATGGAGCTGAAAACCCTTTTGAATAATTCCAGTCATGGTTTTGAAATTTGAAAGCTATTTTGAATGTCAGACAACAAGTGATATTTGTTTGTTTTTACTCACATGGTAGATGATTTGGAGATAATCTGGTACCATTTCATAAACCCATTTGTATCCAAGATCAGCAGAAATGTTCCATGGGACATATTGAAAGCTGTATGCAGCTGGATTCTGTTTCAACTTTTAGATTCTATACAGATATGTTTATAATGGTTTCCCAATTTGTTTCAAAATAGGCTATATTAGGTAAAATGTATGCAGTGAAATACAGCACTCAGGTGACATGGGGTAATCATAATCTTGCCAGTGATATTTTGGCAGTTATGTGCTTACATGCATAATGAACAAGTGTGTCTCATTACATTGGCACATGAAATGGCAACATTATTTGCCATGGTGAATGGTTTCCAAGACATTCACACATTGGAACACCCACTCCTTTGCACACATATTCAATAGTAAGATTGGAAGTCTGTTTCTGGTTACCAGAACTAAAACTAGGTCAGATTTTGTCCAGTGTTGCTAATGTTAGGCCAGCTTTTGTCCAATAGTGCTACAATTAGGTCAGTTTTGGTCCAATGATGCTACAATTAGGTCAGCTTTGGTCCAATGGTGCTATAAATCTCTTTGTTGCATAATGATATTCCTTTCTTGGTATGAGATGTTGCTCCTTGACCTTCGAAATCAGTAGCATTTTTTGTATTACATTCCTAAGAAAATTTAATTTCATTCACTTTTCTAGCTTTTTCCTTTGTGTCTGTCAAGAACCAGTGTCACCGAATGACGAATCATATACTCACTTTTAAATCTTATCAAACTGTAAACAGCACAGACTCAAGTCTGCCAAGCCTTGCTGGTCTTAGTAGCACTAATAGGAAAGTCATGTCTTCAGAAGATTATAAATATATTCCCTGAGATTTTTAAATTAATAAAATATTCTGATGATATTTCTCTATAATTGGACATTCTTAGATCTTTTAAATGCATAAGCTGCATTATTCAATTCGTAGGCAATATACAAGTATAGTTAGTTAAACAATATTCCAGTACAGGTGAGCTATATACCAGTAGAGGTAAACAATATACCAGTACAGATAAATAGTACAATAGTACAGGTAAGCAAAATACAAGTACAAGTAAACAATATAATAGTACAGGAAAGCAACATACCAGTACAGGTAAGCAATATAATAGTACAGGTAAGCAATATACCTGTACAGGTAAACACTGTGATAGAATATGTAAACACTATAACAGTACAGGTAAGCAATAAACCAGTACATGTTAACAGTAGAATAGTACAGGTAAGCAATATACCTGTAAAGGTAAACAATATATTAGTTACAGGTAAGCAATATACCTGTACAGGTAATCAATATAATAGCATAGGGAAGCAATATACCAGTACATGTAAACAAGATAATAGCACAGGTAAGCAATATACAAATACAGGTAAACAGTATAATAGTACAGGTAATCAATATACCAGTACAGGTAAACACTATAATATTACAGGTAATCAATATAATAGTACAGGTAAGCAATATACCATTACAGGTAATCAGTATATTAGTACAGGTAAGCAATTTACCTGTACAGGTAAACATTCTAATAGTACATTTAGGAAATATACCAGTACATGTAAACAATATAATAGTATAGGTAAACAATTTAACAATTCAGTGAAACTTTCCAGTAATAGGTTGCCATTATGTATGAAATTTTTTCACACATTTTGCTTATCTGTGTTGCAGAAAACACAGGGATATGACATTAGGAGTCACAGAAGCCTGTATGGGTTTCACAAAACAGACAGTTTATCAAACAAAATATATTGTGTAATAAGACCAATATCATAGAAAGAATACTGAAACAGCTTTAAATTTATGTAATCTTCTACTACAGGAAGACGTGGCGAACCAAACACAGCTGAAAGTAACCAAACACAGGAAAATAAGGCTGCCACAAAGCGGCGATCAAGGAGTGAGGGACCACGTGGACGAAGAAGAATAAGAAATTCGATACAGGAGGGGACAAAACAGATAGATGGATTTAGTAGGCCACACCCATCCAGATTCTCCATGTTCACAGAGCCCCTTTCAGATGATGACCTTTCACGTGATATGTCCGGGAGTGACTCAGTTGATTCAGATGATAGTGCTAGGAAACAGTGGACAAAAAGCCCATTACATGTAAAGAGGACTAAAAGGATTGAGAAAAATGGAAAACAGCCAAGTAGAAAATCTGTACATGGCACAGAAAATGGATTTTCACATTATGATAACCTTCAAAAGGAAACAAATTTACGTTGCCCAGTTAGGAGTAAATCTCCTCAAGGGGTGTCCTCTAACATAAACCGTGAGAGTTTTGTATTTCAGGAAAATGGTGGAAATGCTGTGGTTTCAAATTTGCAAAAAGGGAAATTTCAAAAACTTGAGGAGAGGAGGAACAAAAGAATTGACATTACTGTGACAAGTGATGAGGAATGCACGCCTCAATCACGGATTTCACGGCTTCGACAACGGGCAATACTAAGTTCCAACCTTTTCGCAAAGAAGAAACCCTTGGATGACAATGACATTCTTCCACAAAGTTCATATCGTGGCATTGAGCAACCTGATATTCCAACAGAGGACATAGGAAGAAATCTACGACTCAAATCCAGTGGATATCAGGAAGAGCCATGCAGATTCATACAAGTAAATCCACAGCATGACAAGGGAACTGTGAAATTGGAAAATACGAATAATTTCGTTTCAGCTGGCAATGGAAGATTCTATGATGAATATACTAAGCAACAAGGTATTGCAAAATCTTCTCAACAGGTAGCGTCCAGTCGACCAAATAATGTACAGGGATTTCCTCATGGTGCAGATAAAGGAAGTGCAAGAGGACGAATGGTAGAATTACCGCAAGGTGGCGTAGTGAGCTATCGGAATACTTCAGAAAGCAAAGAATCTACTTCCATCATAAAGGAAGATATTTCTAATAAAGGAAAGGACAACGCGAGCGAGGGCCGAATGAGGAGTTTTAGGGAAGTTAGATCAAATAATCCCCAAAAAGCAATTAACAAAATTGAGTTGCACAGACGGTACCCAAACAGTGATTCAAGTGATGACTCTTTAGATGATCTAATTGAGTCAAATATTCAATACCTGGAAAGTGAAATTGAGAGTGGAAGACTCAAGCGTCAGTCCAGTCATTATATTAGTCAAGTGTCGGACTCCAAATTGACGCAAACAAAATCTGATCCAGAAGAATGCAAGCCCATAGTTTCAGGTTCAGTTCAAGAGGAAATTCGTTTTCGATTGCAGATTCCCTCCAATGCATCCAATCAAACTGCCAAATTTCGGGGAGATATCATGTCTCAGTCAGTTCCAAATGTAACTATGGTAACTAGCAGACAGCCAACATTAAGTCAGTCAGTTTACACGACGACACGTAGGGAGGAATCATTGTCGCAGGGGCCAGGCTTGAGAACAGTGCATTCAACCCCAAATTCGTATTCTTCTCCTACCCAGAATTCTATACCCAAGGTAACTTGCAGTCCATATGTCCAAAGGCGATCAGTAGTACTGCCAGAAATGGAGGACTTGTCAAAATCAGACAGTCACTTAAATGCTTCCCAGACTAATGAAATTCCAAGTGTACATTCTTATGGTCATAGATATACAAATGTCAGTAGAGCAAATAACACTATTATCTCACAGCCATCGCAGAGTCTCTCCTTACCATCTGTAGAGGGAGGCATGTTTTCTGATGTGGAGTATGATATTGAGGTATCAGAGAGGGTTAAAAAATGGGAAAAACTGATGAAGCAAAAGTTTGATCTTAATGGTACAGAATTGCAAAGGACGCTAAATACAATCCAGGAATCAGAGACATGTACTAGCGACAGTAGTCAGCAAGACAAGCGGCAGCATATTCATCAGCCTTCAGATCAAAAAGTATCAACGATGTCTGTGAATCTGACAAAATCTACTTCATCTGGTTCTCAGGTCAGCAGAGCTGAACCAGCTATTTTGTCTTACAGTGAGCCTAGGGTTGTTTCATCGGAGACTAATTTGCACAGGATTTTTAGAGTTATATCTGACCGAGGACCCACAGCATCGGTAAAATCTTCTGATACATCTGGGGTGACTGGGCGGTCGCTATCATCAGGAAGCATGCATCGTTTGGAGAAAAGGAGCGAAATAGAGCAAAAGAGAAAATCACAGCATGCACAAAGTTTGACAAATATGAAACAAAGTGGAAATGAGGAAACACTGGAAGCTAAACCACCCATTGCAACAGACTCAGATGGTGGCGTGAGAAAGTCATGGCGAACATCAAGGTACGATGAAGAGTTATCGGAATTAAAAGAGATTGTTTCAGATAGCTTCCAAGACTTAAAGAAAAGGTTTGATTCAGATGCAAGTGAAAGTGAAGTAAAAAGGTCACCGTCGCCAGTTAGACAGATTCCAAAGTATGTTAAAGAAAGATGGGATAAGGGACCAGTTTTTCCACAACCCTTCAGTATCATAGAGACTATATCTCCTAAAGCAGTCTCCCCTGTTGTGACGAGGAAATATGAATCAGAGTTGTTACAAAGGGCAATAATCACTATTCCGACTCAAAGTCTGTCTGGATCTATCCCGTTGTCGCCAACCAAAAATGCATTGTTATCTGCAACGCGATCAGACTTTGAGACACCTCCAATGTCTCCGCATCAAACAAAGGAAGAAATGGCCAATTTGAATAATTTTCTTTCAGGTTTAGAGTCTAAAGTTAAGGTCAAAGAAAAGGAATTATGGTCTCCACGTATGGAAAGTTCGAGAGGTCTAATCAGTATCGAAAGAATGAAAGCCCGGACACTGCAGACTATTCCTTTTTCTGAGGATCCTGTGTGGAAAGAAATAGAGGAAATGACAAGTTTTGGGAAAGAAGCTCTGTTGGCAGATAAATTTCCTTCTCAAAAAATTGACGACTTGGATTCCTTGTTGCAGATTGCAACGGGCTCATCTGAAACTGTTCTTCATTCTCAAGGTGAAAGTGTTGATTCAGGTAGCAGGGATATACGTAATTTGAAAATGTCCAATAACGAGAGTTTAAAAGGTGAAACAAAGGCACAAACATTCCGAACCAGAGCTTTTCAAACTCCTAATATTCAACCACTTCGGCTCAAAATCTTAACACAACAGCCACATTCAACTGAGAAAAGCAGTGCAAGTGCTCTTGACGAAGTCCTCGAAGACATTCGAGCATCTCTTCAACGGAAGCCTCTAAGTCCCAAAACAAAAAAAAGCTTTGGAAGCTCAGGCTCTTCACCCAGTCTGCTTTCTCCAGACCTTAAACATTCTACGAAGCAGATTACAGAAGATTCAGTGTCAAAGCCTAAAATATCACTGGCAAGCAGGGTTATCGCGCATAAAAATAATGAACAGGTGGCAGGATATACAGGGCCTGCGGTGTTAGAACAAAATGAACTTACAGGGCAAGAGAAATTTGAGCAGCAACTAAAAGAGGCCATGCAAGCGCCTTTTATTGATCCCCAGTACACTCAATTCCCGTATTTGATTAATGGAAACTATCATCTTGATCCATCGTTGTTGAAACAGAAACTTATAAGCACAGGGTTAGCAGCTGATTCATCAGATGAATCAGTAGTCAGTCTACTGAATGGGAGTCTTGCTGCCGATCAGAAAGTATATGCTCAATGTCTTGACCCATCAAAAGACATATCAGCAAATCAGTCTCGAACATTACAAATGCAACAGCAGTCAGTTAGTCATTCAAAGCCTGATGCATCATATTTGGATCAGTCGGTTGAAGACTTAAAGGGCTTGGCTAGAGAGGTTGAGTTTAAGTTGTCACAAATAAAGTCAAGAATAGTCCAAGCTGATGAAGATAGGTTGGATTCAATTCTGCGGGCATTGAGAAAGTTTGCTCCAACTGCAGAGCAGAAATACTTTGATGTCAAATTTTCACCAATAGACAGTGGAAAGGCCAAGAAATCAAAATTGAACGATGCTTTAACAGAGCTGGAGAGAATATATGACAGCTTAGATTTAGACGATGACTCTATCATAGATGGTGCTGATAGGCGGGATTATGTAAGATCACCGAATCAGTCATCTTCAAATATTGTAAATGTTGGGCACAATAAAGAAGGATCTGAGAATTCCATTAATATCGAGTCTAGGGTTCGATCAAAAAGATCCGTTAGTGGCTTTAGCGAAGATATAGCTGAGGTGGAACGCCAAACGCAAGGTGAATTTGAGGATATTACAAAAGCTTTTCAAGTTCTTCTAGAGGAAGTTACGAAGCAATGCAAAGCAGTAGTGAGTAATGCTTCAACATATGCCGTGCATGGTCAACCAGTGCTATCAGAACCGAGTAAGGAAATTCAAGTGCCAATAAAGGTCAAAGCTCAGCCACAAGTCACCCACCATTTTATACAAGATGAGAGTAGTGATTCTGTAAATAAATTAGGGTCAGTTATGACAGACCTAAGGAAAGACAAAGTAAGAAATCAGCATGGCGCGCCAAATGGAGGTCAACAACACTCAAGAAATCAGTCAGCTATGTATGTTTCCTTTGACAAACCTATCCGATCAACTTCAAGCTCACAAACTACCCTGCCAGAATTTTCTGCACAAACAGTCCATGCCATTGATAGGGCAGAGCACAAGGTCATCACTCAAGTACCTGCACATGTTAACCAGTCTAGAAAACGAATAGAGAAGCCACCCGATGTACCTACCAAACTACAAGCTCAACCAAGTTCAAGCACACAATCTGGAGTTGGAAAAGTCATTATTGATAAATTGGGCTCAGCGATAGCAGTGGACTCAGCCGGTTTAAAACCTTTAGGTCTCAGTTCAGCTGTTAAACAAGTGGCAGTGAACATGGGGATTCAGGCAGAGTCTGAACAAAGGCAATCTTCCAGAGGAGCTGGAAGGTTCCAGCGCCGGGGCAATATGGAGCACAGAAAGTCAATGCCAGCTGATGTTCTTAAGAGGACAATAGAAACTCAGACTGTTGAGACACAGACCACGTGTTCATCAGTTCGAGATCAGTTAGAGTCCAAGCAAAAGGCTGAGAACACAGAGTCTTCTGTTGCAGAATGTTCTATCTCAAGTGACAGCTCTCCCGATGTAAAAGTCCCACGCAAGCGGAAAATATCTAAAGGCATCGCATCAAAAATTGAATTGTTTAGTTCAAGTGATGATGAGCGCGGAAGACTTTCACAATTGACACGTTCACAAAGTGCACCCAGTTTGATTGAATTGATACAAGACGATAGAGCTGAAATCAAAAGTTTGAAAGTTGAGAAAACCTCGACAAGGTCGTCAAAAAGAAAGAGTTCAACTCCAAGACACATAAAACAAAGAAATAATGAATCAAAGATACGGCAGAAACCTCATATTACAACCAACGATGACCAGGTGGAGAAAGGATCAGAAAGCATGACTTCTTCTATCACATCAGAAGATATACAATCTCCTCCTTTGAATAAGCCCCCGCTTTATCCCTTTAAACTTCCTAAATCTGAGAAGGACTCTCCGAAAAGGCTTGAGCGTAAATATTTCAACTTTGACAGAGATTCTGATAGGACGCAGAGAGTCATTGCTGAACGAAACTACATGTCTGATGGAGAGATGAGAAAACCACGTAGAAAATCAGAAGGCTGTGATACTGAACTTGAGGACAAATGTGAAAGACCGAGAAGTTTTCATGAACTGGTTGCCATGTTTGAAAGTAATCCCGAGAAGCTGAAAAAGATTAAAAGACTTCGAAAATGTGCATCAGCGGAATGTATGGTAACGGAAACAGTTCTCCGTAAGACCTTCAGGTCGGACCCAGACCTATTTCAGGATGGAAATAAGGGAGACTCCGGCATGATATTAACGTTAGAGCTTCAGATGACTAGTTGATATATTCCTAATTTTTGTAAAGGCAGGTGCTTTTTAAAATACCATAGAATACCTTATCTATGTATTATCTATCTATCGAT
>QKMX01361247.1:8867-22843 GCA_003401595.1 Venustaconcha ellipsiformis | reverse complement strand
TATATATATATATATATATATAACAATCCGAGATAAATCTTAAACCTTTAATAAATTTGAAATTTTATTAATCCTAACATCCTAACGTTAAACCTTTTGATTGGTGAGCTTCATATTAGACTCAAGCTTTTAGCCAGGCAGCCTACCTAACAATAGGAGCATTGGTTGTATATAAGAAGTGTACTTTGAGATCTCGTTACATCAATGCGGTCATTTCAGGTCTAATCGTTAACTACAGAGAAATTAATTCTAGATCAGACGAAAATAACGGATAATTACAAAGGTAAAGAATTAACTGACCAGAGACTGTTGTGTCCATTTAAAGCCAAATGAAGTATAGAATGCAAGTAATTAGGTTCAGAACTGAAAACGATATACAGATTTTATTATTTGAAGCACGCATTGGCAAAAAAATCGTACATAGAGCTGATGGCATGTTTTTCAATGAATTTACAATATTTCTTTTATGCCTCGTCTGCGATAAGACCACTTTCAGTAAATATAATTTCCATTAATTTTGTCTATTTGCTTTCGAAGACTGACACGACATACGTATTTGCTCAAAAATCATTGATTACAGACCTGTAGTTTTGCGCAGTCAGTGATACTTACATTTCAAAGCTCTCTACCATTGAAAGCTAAAGTAGTTAAGTTATTTGCTATCTGTTTTAAATCGTAAAGATGTTCACAGTGATCAATTACAAAGAAATATTTCCTTGGTGCATATCAACCAATGCATCTAACAATTATATCATTTATCTTCAGAATCTACCATAATCACCATTTTATTTTTGACCAAACACTCAGTCTCATTATATGTAATTGATGCCATTTTTAAATTTAAAGAGGCTCTTTCAAATACAGTACCAACAGTTGTATCTGCAATAAGTTACTTCGCATATTTTCAGAGTGTGGGGATCTTTTGAATACATTAATACTCAGATAAAACAAAAAATATTAGTGTTCATTATTTGAAAGTAAACATCACTATTTGAAATAAAATCAATATATGTATTGTGGCCATCAATATGCTTTGCACTATTAATTTGAAACTGTACGCCTTTTTGTACGCTGCCTAATTTAAAGCAGCAACCATGGAATCTATTAAAACGTGCACTTCATGAGCCAAGAGCGATTAGTATTAGTATAACATGGTTTTAACTCGTATGTTATTTATGCGTGGTCCTGTTGTTCATCCAATAAAAACACTACTTCAATGCTTGTTTCTATTGCTGAGTTGTAAAGCTTTTCATGATCCCTACCTCGACTCTTTCTTTCACAGTCAAAGTTATCGCAATAAAGCGCGTTCTGAGAAAATCAAGCACAAGGTTCGTTAAGAGGATATTACATTCTTTTACACTGTAAAGTATATTGTCTAATTCATTTTAATTCTAGTAAATAAATGTCTATCAAACTGGTGTTTGGGTTTCATTAACATATTGATCTGAAGTATATACTTTATATAGCTTCTTATCAGGATGATTCAGTATAGCTAAACCCAACTGAAAACCAATGTATTGCTATAGTTTCAGAATTAAACATGCTTAACAGCCCTTTTATAGTTTCAGTTACAGTTGGATTATTATTAGATATAACTATTGTTTCAAATCGTTTTCCTTTTTAGAATATGCATTTATTTCTGTATCTTCAGGATACCCCCAACTCGTTACACATCCTGGAATTAGCTTGGTTTTCTCAAGCAACTCGTTACACATCCTGGAATTTGCTTGGTTTTCACAAGCAACTCGTTACACATCCTGGAGTTTGCTTGGTTTTCTCAAGCAACTCGTTACATATCATGGAATTTGCTTCGTTTTCTCAAGCGACTCGTTACACATCCTGGAATTTGCTTGGTTTTCTCAAGCAACTCTTTTTTCTTTATTTCAATTTCTTTCATATATTTCTGTTCTGTGGAACAACGCAATCGTTTCACAGCCATTTGAAAGATCTTTTAAGTTTTACCTGTACCTATGTTTTCATGCAATTTCTGTTTTAACTGCGTGGGTGAGACCACTTAATGCAAGAATCTTGGCATTAGCTTGAATCTTGATAGCATCGATATCTGTTACAAACATTTTTGCAGATTATTTCAGTCCTATCTTATTTGTTTTATCTTCTTTTCTAAATCTCCTATACTACCTTGCACAACGCCGATACTTTCTTCCGAACTTTTTATCAACATACGAGTATTATGTCTATTTATGATTGTTAAATCTCTGCATGCAGATTGTTGCAAACTTCGATGAATGTAATACTATTTATCGTTTTGATGTTAGCATAAAGTCTGTAAATCCTAACTTATAACGTGTTCTTATATAAATATTGGTTCTTTTATTCATATTTATTTTGTTTACGTGCTAGATATCTATGGTTATGTCTGTCAGGTCATTCGTATTCTACAACTCGGACCATAAATTAGAATTAGTGGATATATGGAAGCTCTGGTCAATGATTGTTTGATGTAGAAATTATGTATTATCTGTATATTTCTTCATCTCATCAAAATTTGATTGTTCGAGTCTGTCAATAAGTTTTAGTTACTTGTGTAAAGTGCTATTGTCCCAGACATGTTTTCCTCGAGATCACTACTCAAACCATATATCTCGTTATTTTCTAATTCTTAAAACTTTTGTCTGATGCTAGATAAAACATATGTTCTTAGTCTTCCCTTTTGTAAGGTATGTATATCAGTTTATACAATATCGAATATTTGTCTCAACAATAACATTTCATTTGCATATGAAACTTTTTATGTTAGTAGTGATCAGTTTGTAAGTGTCTGATTTGTTGAATTGTTCCATTAGCATCTTTATTCAGTGGTGTTTTGTGCATTATCGATCTGTTCCCACCTTGTCTTATTATTCTCTCGTGTCTTACTTGCATGATCATCAACATTTTCATCCCCCAATATTTTAGTTGCCGCATTTCCGTTGCTATTCAGGGAAGAATTTATTTTAATATGTAGGTTTTTTACTTTGTAAAGTGAGACCCATTAATTTATCCAGAAATAAAAGTTTCCAAAAAGGCTAAAGATCCGTTTTCAATTTTTTATTTTTATAGTTCTTCCCGATTTCGTACTATTTCACCGTATTCTTCAAGATGAACTCTCCAATGTATTTTTCAATCCTACTTGTCGTTTTTCTCATTCAATTCTATTCAACTTGTTTAAGCAGATGTCACTTTTTCAATGTGTGTTAAATCTTTTGTACAAAGTATAATTACATTCACATCTTGCGAAGTAATTCCCATAACTACTGTTATTTATCCAATAAAGGTCAATATAAAAATAAACCAGTAGCCACTCCTGATAAGCATCATGAAAATGCAAGAAACATATGCAGCAAAACTGATCCAAATTCCATCTATTTCCAATGTAAAACGTGTGTATGCTTCTTTGTAATTCTTTGTCAAACATTGTCCTTCGATACCATTGAGCAAATATTTAACATTCACTTCAATTATTTTTACAGACTTTATTTTTCGATTGTTTTCGGTGGATTTTGGGTTGCCTTAGATTTGCTTTAATATGTATTGAACAATAAATACATCTTTTGTAAGACAAAAGTTTATTTGGTGTCATTATGAACTGACTTTAAAAACTGGCACGAGTAGATTAAAATCGTCTTCAATACTAATTGATTAGGATGGACAAGTTGTGAACATTATAGCATTTTAATAAATATGATGTAGCGTTTTATTTCCCTCGAACATTCCATCTATAACTGGAGTAAAACGTTAGCAATGTTAAAACAACAATTAAAGCAAAGGCCCATATGAAATCACTTGTGAACGTATTGAGTGAAAATGGAATAATCAGCCTTGCAATTTGTTAAGTATCCAATATTAATAGTGTACTTTGTAACATATGAAAGAACGTATTTACAAGGCATGACTGTAAGTAACTGTTAGAGCCGATTTAAATATTGTAAAGGTACATGGTTAATAAAGTGTTTACTTCGCTTGATATATTGCTCATTTATCCATAGTTTTGCGATTTAACAGACTTTCTGATAGTGGGTTGCATATAGACAAATTAATGTAGTCTCCTTCAAATAATTATACTTTTCTTCATTGCTCCTTTCTAAATCTGACATTAATTTCAACAGTAATGTGAAAACTCTGCCAAGAAACATTTGTACATGTTTTAAACCGAATAAAAATATGCACATAATAGCTGGACCACAACTAATCCAATAATAAATTATCCTCTTTTAATGTATTTTACTTTTTTGAAGCGTGATATAATGACTTTGTATGCTGTGTCGTACATTACGTGTTTCTGTTGCAAAGGTACGCCTTGCAAAATCTTCAGTGTTGTATGGTATTTTTTCCCCTTTATTTCAATCTTCCTATGTACCGCTTTTAAATTAATGCGAACATTTTAAAGCTGTCAATCACGTTCAACTCTATGCAGATGTTTTGGTTTTCGTGAGGTTATTTTGTCTGCTTTTCTACTACATTTTTCACATTTCTAATGTTATTTCTTATCTCGTTTTTCCTATTTTCTTTATAAATTTTTCTTTGTTGCCTTCCTAATATTTTACAACTGATATTGATTTTTGCAAAAATGCACTGTATGGCATAAACAAACTTTCCGTATCTACTGATTTGGGTTAATTTTACTATTATTCCTTTAAAATGATTTTATTTCCTAAAAGTCAAAACTGTTCATGGTAACCTCGTTTCGAACAAAATGTATAATTGAATATTTGTGTGAATCGATGCTATACCTTGCTTGAACGAAATCTGAAAGCAGCTTTTAATGTCATTATCACAGCATGAATCCCAGTTTGAATTAAAACTAGCATCAGATGTTATATCTGTTGTGTGCCATATCACTACAAATAGCAGCAAAACACTCCTATCACTTGTTATTGTATATTAGGTCTACGTTCAATGCCCCACAATGCAATCAGCGGTTAAATTCCGAGTTTAAGTTATAGGGCATCTGTGTTTCTTAACACAAATTTCTTGTTCCAGTATGCTGAGAAAATTCATTTATTAAAAAGAAAGCTAGAAGGATAAAGGGATTGAGGTGTCGTTATCTAATAAGATGAATTTTAATATTTGAACCAGTTGTCAAAATGAGTATTGATTTAGTCGTTCTATGTTGAAATTTAGGTCTTCCTAACAGTTAACTCCTTTCAGTGTTCCACAAAGAAATAGAACAGTATATCTTGCCGTTAGGTACCCAGAGGAAATGTACTCAAATCATTGCCTTTTAGACATTCTGTTGAAACAATTTGCGTTGGCAGTATTTAAAAAAACTTGTACAATACTTTAATGACTAGTATCAGAGGTATACCCATATACAATCAGTTGACTGAATTTTGGAAAATGTATAATTATATCATTTTTACAGTCATATTTTACCGTTTATCTACCGTAACGTTATGTCTTATTTTAAATTGTTACCTAGTCATCTGTTTTTCTTTTTACAGCTCCATATAATAACAATACGCAGCCGACAGTGGCTTTCTACGCCGGACTCTCACATGATATCAATGCAGTGGCTCTAGGTTATAAGGCAGTTATGGACAGGGTTTTTCTTAACCAAGGAGGGGCTTATGACGTTAGCAACGGAATGTTCAGGGCACCATTCACGGGAGTATACGAGTTCACGGTGCATGCATGCAGTCCACCATCAAAAGTTGCTCACTTGTTTATGATGAAAGAAGGTGAGTCTGTTGGATTTACATACACCGCCGACCCTAATTGGTCATGCTCGGGTCGTTCAGCAGTTGTCATGATGCAAAAAGGAGAAAACATCTGGGTAGAGATGGCCGGTTACGCTGCAGGCATGTACAAACAGAACGAGAAACATGTGGAATATCGTACTAGCTTTTCCGGTTTCTACATTGGAAGTATTTGAAATAGTTATTTTCGTAAATATATGCCCTTTTTTAATAAATCTTATTTTATTTAGTGCATACAAGCTCAGTTTCTCCTTGATTCAATATTATTTTATGTATTACATTATCCTCCATATTTAGCACATACTTTACCTATATACGTGAAAATTAATATTATAAGATAAATGTAGGTAACCAACAATCAACACTTTCGTTTGCGTTGAAATTGAAGATATTTTTAACTAAAAGGCTTGCGCAATATTGAACAAGAGAGTGATATGACTACAAGCAGGTTCTCTAGCACACAAACGAATTCCATGTATGTTCATTATCTTCATTGTTTGATTGAAATTTTTAAAAATCTTTAAATATGTAATGTTGCCAGGTCAAACGAAACCTAGAGTAGTATGTAGCAATTGTTCTTTCTTTCAAATTTCGCTGCGAATATTGGATATTCCAATATAGTAATAGAGGAGTCTGAAGATTTAATCTAGTAATGAGATGAAAAGAATACAATAGGTACTATCATTAATTGTAAAATGAAATCACAGCAATTCTTTTTCGCCAGTTTGCATAATCCGATCATTTCATTTAGGTAAGGTATCAGACTTATCAGGTGCTTATAAGTATATGTATTCAATCTATGATACTTGGAAAAAGATGATTACACAAATCTTCTTCTTTGTATTTACCCAGTCATTTGTTTCAAATTGGATTGATTTGTTGACACAATGTAGCAAATGAAAGAAGAAATAAATTTGTAATATATACCTTCTCATATTTTACTTTGTTTTCTTTTCCTTTTTATCCGGTCCGTGACGAGTACATACAACTTTGAAAAACTTTGTCTGGGAAAGGAGATTTCGCAAACATCAGTGAATATTTTGAGAAAATATGAAACGAATCGAAACGTTGGATATAATACCAATCATTCGAGATCTTGTGCAGAAAAACACAGATATTAAAAGTTACTTTCATTCGGAATTCCTTTTCGTGCATTTAAAAATAACGATATTACAAGAATATGGGTTGTTTGCTGACAATCGTATCCATCTTTAGAAATTAAGTTCATCTCGTTAATTTAGAACTCGCAAGAAGAGTACGATGGGCGGTAATCTCTTCTGGTGTCTACACTTTAATCCATCTCCATTACCCCACGCTATCATCACATTGTTGTTAAACCCTGAAACCGGGTTTCGGCACCTACATATAAAAGACATCTGCTCAGAAAGGACAGCTTTTAAAAAAATCGCTTTGTTTAACTTTACGCTCATATTTCAACCACTGTAGAAAAGATACATGGTAGAAAAAGTCATTTATCTATTGTCCCGAGGAGATGATCTTTAGAAAAGTTTGATTGCACGGGTTATAAATCACATTATCGCTATGATATTAAACAAGTCAACCTAACATTTTTAAAACATACTTATTTTGATAAGTGTTAACTTTGAAAAAAAAAACCCATTTCCATTTGAAATGTTCAGCGTCAGGTCTGTAGCGAAGATAAATGACCATTCTCTTGAAAATTTAGTCACTAGAATCGAGCACCAGCAGGATATATTTTTTTTTGGTGTAATTTCTCATGAAATTCCTTTTTTTAATCTCCAACGGGATAGTCATGACACTGATGACTCCGGGAGATTAGCACCCATTCGTTCCAATACAGACATATTCAAATGATATTTTAATGGAAATTTTAATCATTTGACGGATATTTATTCTGCACCACAACCTTCATGGAAATTGGCTGAAACCTATTGATATTTCGCATCTCTATTTATGGTTTTTCCTTTCATATTGGGTTTTCTCAAATAGTCTAATGTTCTCATCCTACATTAATACAACGTGAAAGGACGGTACTAACAACAATAAAGCTGTGTCAGCACGTGAGACTTTGATCAAAACCATAAACCAGCCAGGACCCGTTGATTGGTGTCTAACAGCTTAAATATGTCTGAATTTCATCTAATCTACAAATTATTACATCCGAATTTCATTTACTTTAATCTAAATGCAATAATTGTATAAATAGTTGTTTGCCAGGGATTGCAATACCTTTCATTGAATAACGACAATCAATATATTTTGGTCATGACCTGTATGAGTATATATAATAACTACATTAGCATGGATAACATTGTGATTGAGAAAAACGTATAAGTGCAAGTGCTGAAAGAAGTATTCAAGAAACGAATAATTATATGATTATGCAAAGGAAGGAATACATTTTAGCCAGTTTTAACGTAAGCAGTTCATTGAGGTACATTTTAATTGTATTTAAAGTTTTAAAGAAGAAAATAGTAGAACTAACTCGGTTGCTGCCTTAAGATCCTCACAGTTTGCACATATTGTGAACGTGCCTGCATGCATGTTTGCGTGCACTTGCGGATTGTATTTGACGGCATGTTCCCACTGACCAAGTCCTGCTAATTACCGGTAAGAACTGAGAAGGACTGACGGTCATTAAACGTTGCAAAGTGTCACTAACTGGTCGTCAAAACACTTACTAAATAAATTCAATAAAACTTTATGTCAATCATTGTTAATTTTCATGAATAGCCATATTATTTTCACAGCTATGATTGACAAGCAAATTTCACAAAAATAACCATTTCCCTTGTATGATTATTGTTGCGCGATTTATCTTGCTTGGATTTTAATGCCAGTAGTAAAAAGAAGGTAACCCGTTTTCTGTTAACTCTTCATAAATAAACGAGATTTTTTGACCTTTTTTAAATTAAGGCAATCGATTCGAGAACATTACAATAGCATGTTCATGAATGCGTTAAGAAATTACTATTTTAAAATTTATATATTTTATTACGAAAGAGAGAAACTATTTTATATTTAGTATTTTCATGAGATTTTATAACAAAGTCTTACAATTTAAAACGAATTTAAAATTGCCAGAATTGGTCGCACGATAACTGAATAGTCACAAATGTCGCATTTCATAAAAGACAATAAACGTGTAAATAACATTAAATGTATTATTTAGTAATTTTTATAAAAAGTTTTTTTTTTTGAATTTCTTTTTAATGATGACCATGATAGTTACGGACTATCATGATGATAAAAAAACAATAGAACATGTGTTGCAGCATTGCAACAGGTTGTCGTCTTAGACCTCTCAAATCCCGTAGAAAGGTCTATGTTGCATATGAGAGGAGGGAAAGAAAGCGTAAGTATATAATGTCAAATAAAGATTACAGCACAGTTATGTTACTGCAGATGTAAAATATTAAAATTTAAAATAATATAATACTCTTTGAACGTGCAGAGTGTAGACTTTAACCAAATTCTTTATTTAGCATTATTATAACCAATATGAACTCTAAAGGATTTTAAAAATAAATATGAGGTACTACTCTGAAACGTTCACCTTATAAATCGGGACACGATACAAATATTTACACTTTTCCTGTCGCAGAGCGTATGGTGAAACATTTTTTCATCAAGGCATATCTCCTAAGATGCAAGAAACTAAACAAATTTGTGTTGTGAATTTGCTCCCTCACCACCCCCCCCCTCAGTGCACGGTGCAATAAAATAGATAAACAAAACAAATATTTGAAAATAAAATTAAAGAAACTAATCTTGCTCTGTTATATTTTTTCCTTCTTTTTTCACCATGCGAAACTTATAAAAGAAATATATATCCACAAACTCCGTCTTTGTTGAGGATACCGGCTAGCAAAAGAATTCTTACCGTAGTGTGTATCGCTCATGTCAGATAACAAAATTTATATAAAGATGGCGTCTAATTTAATATTATGCATCTGTAAACCATTGTGCATTAGTAATATGACATTTAACTGTGCAAGAGGACAATCTTTCATTTAATATGCACGTGAAATTGTATTAGTCAAACGTTACTCGAAGTAAATAAAAGGCGTTTCTGTGAATTAATTGATTTTGAAAAAGAGTTTGATTATATGGAATGGACAAGTCCATGACATAAAGTAGATACAATTTCATAAATGTTAACAATAAAAGACATATTTAAAGCTCAGTACAATCATGTAAAGCACTTAAACACGCACACAAACTTTTTCGATTGTCCACTTCAAACAACATTATTCATTTGGTAATAAAAAGCTATAAATTATGCCAAATTAATTTATTGACGGAATATTACTTTAGGCTTTCAATTACAACTTACAAGAATATACATTCCTTGTTAATAAATTTCTCTTATATTTTTATACAAATTTAAAATCTCAATAACAATTTAATAAAGCAAATTATTAACGTAATATATTTTGCCTTCTATAATATTTAAAATTTGGGTAGATTTTTTTTGTTTCAGTTTGGAAATATGATAATTGAATATGTAATAAAATTGTTTATCGGGATATTTTTGGCAAATGTTAAATGCATATCTAATGGCTTTCAATTTCTCTCTAAGAGCAAGTCGTTGTTTTCTATTATGTCATCGTAGCATGTGTTACGGTGAACTCCTTTTACATTTTAAATTCCATCATCTAAAATCTGTAAAAATTTTCAGTGAAATTAGTTAATTATTCCTTATTCCCGATCCCCTAAGGAATAAATAACCACATAAAGATTCAATAAGGAATATGGAACCATTAACTTTTTCTCGATTCAAACATTTTGACATAGACATGGTTACTTATTCCTGATTCCAGATTCACTAAAAAAAGTTACCGCTTACTTATTACTTATTTCAATTTACTGCTTACTCAAAACAATTAAGAATGCCACTAATTGCTTGATATAGACAATGCATTTCTTGTAGTATCTATTCGCCATTATTCAAGATCATACGTAATAAAATGTGAAAACCAAGACCATGTCTACAGCACTATGCCGTTGCTGCTAGTGGCTAATTATTTAACGGCTACGTACAGAAATGGACAAGAACGTGTCTTTTATGATCATACATGTACTGCAAGAAAGATTTATTGTTATAGATACTAATGCACTATTAAAAAAATGCAATACTTGATTCAGCAAGAATGAGTTCAACATGAGTCTACACATTCTGCAATGGGACAAAACAACTGATCCTATCCTGAAAATTATTCAATCTAAAGAAAAATAAAGATTACTGCAGAAAGATTACATAACAGGTTTTGCTAACAGGTATACGTATTTAAATAAATGTTTTGATAAAAAAGACATTCATATTAGTAATATTATTGTTAACATTTGTTTCCTCGTCACCATTATGTATAACTTGATTTAAGAAGCAATCATGAAAATAAATTGCAAATTGTTCAGTAAGGAATAACACTACAGATACATAACAAAGGGAACTTATATACACACTCACAACTTTAACATTATTTATGATACCCAGCTAAATATGCAGAAATATTATTGTGTTCTCATTTAACTGCGCTTGAATATTCGCTTGATTAAAGGTTATAATTGTAGCTAGACTACCATTCAAAAATCTATCTATGTTATCAATTAAATAACGTAAGTTAAAATATTTATGTTATCAACTAAATAGCACAAGGTATTCGTGTTGTCAACTATCATCATTTGGTAAAAGAGCAATCATATTTATCGTGACATCGTGTCTCTTATGAGGGTATTGTCTAATGACATTCATTTCTTTGTGATTTGTAGCTTGATTAAACCAAACAATCTTTATGCATATCTAATGTGAGACTCCTTTAATAGCAAAGTTCCCTTGTTGCCTGTTAACGTCAGTTCTAAAATTATAATGCTTTCTTCGGAGATCCCATTTTTATTGTAATGCTATCTCACCTTTGTGAAATCTAACAACATCATTCCTACCTAATGGTGTTACCTATATGGTACTATCATTTTATTCACCCGTGTTGTACAACTGTATACTTTGTTTCATATCACTCGAAATGTTATCTCTTCGAGCACTTAGACGATCTGTGTCTATCATAATAAGTTGCATTTTTTACCATATTGTTTCTTCCGCATGCTACAGTAAAAGCCGCAAGTCAGCACCTTATGTACATCGAGCACTGTAGGCTACTTAATATTGTTTGGCTATTTTTATTTTCTTTTGATTTAAACTTACTGTTATAGTAAACTCAGCCATTATTGTTCTTCCCGCGAATGAAATCGGCTTTAGATTTTTAAATCAATTTTTGTCAGTACATATTATTACATTAGCTATCTTTCTTAAATTTTCCTTTTCTCTTCCAATAAACGCCTCATAGATGTAATAAATGCAATGTATTATTTAGTCTCAGCTCCTGATTGAGTATAACCTATCTATGTATCATTTTCGTTTCATTCTTAACCGAATGCACAACTTCAAATTACTAAAACAATTAAGAAACATTTCTTCCTGCAGAAAAAATTGGGGTGCTGGTGGTTTTATGCCACTTGTATCTTTTATCAGTCTTTGTTTATACTGGAGACAAATAATCTGCAGTAGGATTTTTTTTTCTGGTGCCAAACGATAATTTTTGAATATAAATCCCCACTTCTAAATCGACTTCAGGAAATTCTCCAAATGCATTTCAATCAGTCCAGATTATCAAACGTCCTTTATTTTTGTTTTATATCCTTTTGATCTGACCATTTAAAGATTCTAAAAAGCACTGGCTGCCACATGGCCCCTGCATACAAACTGGTGATTGGGTACATATAAGCTTCATATATCGTATTTCCTTTCTTCAGAAAATTATTGTTGTTCTCTTCACTTGTTTTGTCCGCACTTCCACCACTCCTCCGCGGCAGCTTGCATCCTAACCCTCTAATAGGTAGTGGGTACAAGATGCCAAGAAGGGCGGGGGAACTGCAGTAAACTAGATATTGGTAATTAAATAAACTGAACGGAACCAGTTTAAACGAAAACCTCTCTTGATTTCAGTAAATACACGGGTCTGCCACTCTGCCTGTAAGAATTTGCAATAGTCCATTTGCGTGAACATGCTAATATGAATTCATGTGGATACGTAGGTACAGTATTTGCAGACCTTCCCATTTGATTGTACCCCCATTCCCAGAACGTAAAATTAAAAGCATTAATGATGCAAAAGCAATGCACAAATCTTAGTCATTTAGTCTGAGTGAGATGGTTGGTTGGTTGCTTTATTAATTAGAAGGAGATCTGTATATGTGCCGCTCTTTTGAATCTGAAATAACTTTTTTGAATAATTTGAATAACAATTCATTGTTTCTATTATGTTATACGGCAAAATACCAATATCTGAGTAATGGTAATTTAAAGAACAGTATTTCTAAATGAAATAATTCCTGAATTGATTCACTAATATTGTGTCATTCCTGTTTTACTATAGCCCAATATAGCCATGTTGTTCGAATGAAGACAAGTATATATGTACAATATAAAAGTATATAAAATAATTTAAATAAATATTAAAAATCTTTCCTTGAAGCAATTTCAAGTCGAAAATAGCTGGAAGACTTATGGACTAACCATTTGATTTTCCGGGCATTGTAGTTTCCGAGGTTTAGCACCATTCCTTAGCACACGTTACAATTGATGGAAAAAGACCCGTGAACAACCAGCTACTCATGGGAAACTACTGGCATTCTTTATGGCTTACCCACACTGGTTGAACCGAGACTCGAATTCACTAGGACGGACTGAGGTGTGATTTGATAAGAATATGTAAAAACATGCCCTTAGAGAACTCAGTCATCCACGGCCCTTGATGTTTGAAGGATATGTTCTTATACCAATATATTTTATTAATTTAAGTGAACATGATGATGGATTGTGTTTTTAAATGCGCGGCGATGAACAAACATTTTATTCCATCCTTTTAACTTATTGTAGTATATCACAGATTGTGCAGGAATAAAATGACATGTTATACCAACTCAATATAGGTGATTACACCAGGTTTCTTAATCTGACCCTCAAAATGACCGATATGGAATTTTTCTATTTATCTTTTCTTTATGTCAACGAGCAGGACACGCTTAAAAATGGGAACAAGTGAAGTATTATGTCTTTTCTTACATATACCGTTTAGCTATGATGCCTCTCTGGTGACATTTTATGACAGTTGTAATTGAAATCAAAACAGAAAGTTACTTCATTAAAACCCTATTCCAGACGTTAATATATCTATTATTTCAGCAACCTTGTCAATGCTCATCTCATACATATATCTGTCTGTCTGTCTGTCTATCTAT
>QKMX01361242.1:0-13772 GCA_003401595.1 Venustaconcha ellipsiformis | reverse complement strand
ACTTCCAGCACCAGTGGTGACGGTTTAAGAAGTCACCGTTATTAATGTCGATGCTGCATTAACAAATTTATGAAGAACACCATGGAGAATATGTCCTGGAATGACAAAGGATATTTGTGAGAAAGGAATTACAAGTCGTTCCAGCAAATACTAACTGCCTTCAAAATATGTTTTAGCACGCTAATAGAACGCTTTGCGATTCGCAAATGCATCGGTCATACGTTGATTCACAATAACATGATGCCCAAACAAAAAGCGATATCCATCGCTTGGTATCAAGTGGCGACAAACTTATCTTGGTGCATCGTAATATACCCATGCTATGTTTCCAATATCGTATCAGATTTGCTGTGTATGCAAATTTATGTTACTCTCGAAGATATTTCAAATACATTTCATGCCTGATAAATTTTTGTAGAATAATACATGCAACATCTTTTATCTTTTCAACGTTTTAGGCTCCCACTAAAATCGAATACATTTTAGGTCGACGTCCCACATATTCCTCGCTTGGTTTACCCGAACATTCGTCTTTGAATTTACCAACTACGACATGTGTTCTTTCGGATTCTAGCTGTTATCAGTGGTTTTATGCATCAGCAGCGAGTCAGTTCGAGATAAAGCATCTTAACACGATCCTGTTAAAACGGTTTGATTTTGTAATAAAACTCGTACATGAGCAGCTTCGTCAAGTACAAATAGATAATCCATCATTGGTTTTTGCCAACTTCAAATTTGATTTTTTATTATGAATAGCAATAATTTCAACATCAAAGACCTTCGGTGATCTGTATACCGAGTCCTCGATGAGCTTTCGGAGTTTGTCTTGTTCACCATCACGAACAAATTCTACTCGAATTTGTTTTCCTAAATTTTACATTTTCTTGCCGAATACAGAATATCTAATGAGATTAAATCGATTTTTTTTCAAAGTTTGCGAACGGCAAAGCTTTTTTACTTCCAGCACCAGTGGTGACGGTTTAAGAAGTCACCGTTGTTAATGTCGCTGCTGCATTAACAAATTTATCAAAAACACCATGGAGAATATGTCCTGGTGAAACACATATGCCTGGATTCAATTACTGCAGGACTGGTAAAGCGTCATTTCCTGGTTAGTATATCTGCGATAATTGCCATGAATTTTCTAATTCACAACCGCTCATCTGAAACTTAAATTCGGGTACTTGGCAGATGAAATATGACGACCTTTTTGTTCAATCCTTAAGACTACGGTTTTGTTCATCTCTATCACGGTTTTGTTAATCCTCAAACACGCATAATAAAGCAAGCATGTCAGCAATTTTTGCACCCGTTTCAGTTGTTGTACCGTTGCTGTTGCAATATCATCCAGTGTTGCAATTATGGTTTATTCAAGTTTGTCAGATTTTTCAAACATTTTGGTACTCTTATTTCACTCTGTTGTGCTATCTGTTTTAACTGATGCACAATCCGTATGCTTCTATAAGGAAAACATTTTCTGATTAAAGAGTCTCCCAATAAACTGTTTTAATTTGTGTACTCTGCAAATACCAGAAACGACAATCGTTTCAGTCCTGGCTCTTATTAAACTTATTTCTTTGTCTGTGTTAGGTGTTTATGGAGTCGCAGGTGTGTGTGCAATCACAGGTGGTTGTGCGCAGATCACAGGTGTTTGTAAAAATATAGGTTCAGCGAATCTTTGCCGTCGTACAAGATAGTATTAACGATGGTCGGCAAAGTTGAGCATATGATTTTACTCCGATACCACATTTAAGAAATGGTCGAGCACCCGCACCAACAGGATAAGCGAGCAAATATGATATACAACATTCATAATTGCATGTTCTGGCGTGCATTTCATATTTTCTAATGCATGCACCAATGCGAGTGACCTTTTATATTGTAAAAGCTTATATAATTTGGCGTAAACACGTTAGATTTTTTCAGTAGTTGCCGTTTTGTCTCCTACATGCCGCCAGTAGTATTTTATACAAAATCCATGGATGTAATCCACCAGCAGTAACACAAATTTTTGAATAAGCCTTTTTCAAATAATTGGTTGTGCCTATCTTGGGGTCATCATAGCAAAATTTCCTTACGGCATTAGATAACATTTCTTTTAAAAAGAAGCCGACATATATAGCTTCAATGACCCATCACTGGGTATAAATTTTACTAGACTGACAAACAAATTAAAACGAGCTTCTGCATTTCTTTCCCAACTGATGGCAGACAGCGAACGAATCGATTTAGCAAGAAAATGTGATTGAAAGGAATTAAATACTGTATGAAGGAAAAGAAATGAATGATATTGTTTTTTCTTTTGGGGGTGAAAAGAAAACGAGAGATGTGAGGTGAGAATTGCAAGACCTGCTTCTAGACGACTATTGGTAAACAAAATCCGTACTCATTATCAAATGATCAGGAGTTGTTGGTTTTAAATCGATGAGTAAATACGCATGTGGCGATTGAGTGGCATCGTCATGAGCATAATTGACCCCAGATGTTCCTAACTGTTTTGCCTAAATTTGATTTTGAGATTTGTCTCTCTGCTGGACTTTTAATCAGCATGACATAAAAAAAAACCCATTGAAACTGATATTGAGATGAACTTCACTGTGTTGAATTAATTTAGCTATGTAAATAATACTGGCATTCAAATGATTCGTGCAAACCAAAATATTATTTCTTCATCTTCTATAATGTCTTTAAAGATGACGAAATGTGTTTAACTAAAGTTAGACGCGATCCCGTTGCCACTTCTTGTGAAACCACTCGTTACATTGTGGAGGACGATAGAACAAAAGTGATTTTATATTCTATCACAAGTTTAACAAATTCGGTTTTCTTCAACCACTAGGTCCAGCAATGATAATGTTTTATAAATGGTGAACATTGTAGATCTGGTCATTCGTCAATCACTTTGAGCACGTAAAATGTAGTCTTAACGTTCGAGTTTTGCTTGGAATTCAGAATATTCTATAAACTACAGAGATAATTTATATGCTTTTATACAAGTTGATTATTTTCTTTTCATGGTGTAACAAAAACAAAATAGTTTCAGTTCAAAACACAAATTTCATGTTTTCTTGCTGTCATTCTTTCGGTTGTTGTATCCAACATGTTGTATACAATATTGATAAGTATGGACAGTGGATAAATTGCGACGAATGTCATCTTCACACGGTGGTACAGAAGTCTCATTCATCAATATTTATAGGGTCTTTAACACAGTGAGTGTTCGTGCGAAAATAAAATTTGGCTGTTACATATTTCCATGTATTGTTCATAAATTTGCCGCAGAGTCTGCTTGTAAGCAATTTTCAAGAACATACTGACAAACACGATATGTCAATGACAATTCATTAAGATCACCTAGTCTTGCGGAATCAGTTCTTTTAACAGTACTTGAGTACTGAGTCTTGGGTAGTATCATTCTCTTTCCTCCATGAATTTGATGTAACTCTGAGTACAGAAAGTCGTTGCAGGGCAGGTCATATAACGTGCTGGCAAAAGAGTCTCTGCTTTATTTCCTGACAGTTTCGGAATTTAACACTACTTTTGGTCATGTCCATGTTATAGTGTTACTATGAGTGTTTTCATTGATTATAGCTGTTTATAGCATTAGTACAATATGTGAAAATTTACTGACGCTATTCAATATAGTCAGTGGTATGTGTATTGCTTTATAAATAAATCTTGGATAGGCATCATTCTGTTAAAGAGTATCTCCTTTATCTGTTTCATTTTGTTTTGAGTAATGGAAGGTAATAGCGAGAGATGATCAACAAGACCATGTATTGGTTACTATACGTAGATGCTGGTCGCTTGGTTTTCATTCTTCTTAGTAAGACTGTGTATTGATACGTAGGCATGTATGTTGGTCACTAGATGAATAGATGTTGGTCAATCAAATGATATGTTGGCTAGTAGGTGTGGGTGTTAATTAGACCAAACTGCATATTGATTAGCTACTATGAATCTTAGTCAGGACATGAGTGGATGCTGGTTAATTTGAAGATGTCTTGGTTAGTAAATATGGGTGTTGGTCAGTAGATGACTAGTGATTGTCAGTCAGACGGTGAATTGGATATTGGATTGTAGGTGTGCATAATGGCCATTTTAAACAATGTGCTGACTAGTAGTAGTTGTGTGTGCTGATCAGTAAATGTCTGGTGAATTTATCCCCTTGACCCCATGACAACACAATGTTAGCGGTATTTCGTAACTTTTAAGTTCCCGTTTGACACCTTACAGTACCATAATGTTAAAAATGCTGCTTAGTGTTATATACCCATGTAACCCCATACAGACACATACTGTTAAACATATGGCTTGATACTACATTCATGTTTCACCCTATATCGCCCACCATGTTAAATTCCCGCTTGACCCCATAAAGGCCAATACCTGTTAAACTTGCGACCTAATGATCATTCCCAATCGTCCATATTGCTACGCAACGTTTCCGAAAAACGTCTTGCATGCAGCAAATCATAAATTAACCCTACATTTGACATCTTCCATCCATCTTAAAATGCAAATGTGTTTAAAATTTATTTTTGCTTTTGAGGCAATTATCTTTTTTTTTTCAAGACAAACTGAGCTGTGTTATTTGGCTGTAGCTGTGGTAGTGTACCGAATATGCAACTGGTAGGTTAGCTAAGTGCATGTTTGCTTTCATATCCATGCTTCCCCTCACCAAACACAAATATAAGCATTAATCGACCGGTTTTAAAACCATGCCCTGAAAGGATAGAAATAAATTAATTGTTTATTGGTTTATGTTAAAAAATTATATTTTAATAATAATAATAAACCCTGACATTTCAGCAAACATCCTAATGTGACACCACACCTTGTTTAAGTAATTTGTATTTATCCTAATCATGAGATACGTTGATATATAAATAAATATATCTATATAACGATGAGCAACGAAGTTTATTGCAAAGCTTTCGTATCAAAAAAAGGTCTTCAGGTTAAGCAATGCTATTGCAATAAGCATATATTCTCTTTGGGAAAAATCTTAACCTGAATTCAGGACTTTTCTAAGTCACCTATAACCATTTTTCACTCATTGCCCCTCCTCAAAGTGGAAGGTAAAATAGATTGATAGCACACTTCAACATTCACATCAAAATAAAAATTCGAAACTTTAAAATCAATAATTTAATTTGGATATTATTAACATGTATCGGCTGCATCATGTGGTGTTGGCTCTTTCGCGTCCTAGATGGCTGAGAACCACGAGATAACAGGTACATGTGTTATATATTTTGCAGTCGGTAAATGCTGATCAGTTGCTGAATGTGAAGTACTGCCCGCTGTGTAACCAGACAATGAAGGAGTACGAGGAAGCGCCATGTCGGGTCTGCTGGAGAGTGTACCATGAGAAATGTATCCGAAATCATCCAGATGTACATAACGCTGACCGTATCGCTCTGTTCAAGGCTAAGACGAAGATTGGCTGGAGCTGTTACAAGTGTGTAAGTTATTTATCACATGGATCTATTAGAAGCGCGTAAGTTATTAATCACATGGAGCTGTTACAAGTGTGTAAATTACGTATCACAGGGAACGTGTATTGACGGATGGTCCATAGTGTATAAACGCTTATCTATCGTCTTCATAGAATATATTTGCTTTTGCAAATTTGTCAAACTTAAAATTGTATCCAATTATATGTCTGAATTCTGAACATAAATTTAAAGTGCTGTGTTAGGCTGATGAAATCAATGCATGGTAAAATAGAAAATTCTGTAACAACTAGGTCTTCTCTATGAACTTTGACCTTGTTATCATTTTGCGATCAAAAACTAATTTCATTATGGTTGTTCTCTTTTTCCGATCTTAGCCGCTTGATATTTACGGGTTATTATGTGTTTGGTTCAGTAAAGTGCATCTAGACAGAGTTTGTTTGCAGTGTGTATAAAGTACATATTTCTTTGTTGCTGAAATGAATATTTGGATATTTATAGTTTCTAAACATAAAAATTACCCAAGTTGTCTTTCTTATGCGTATGTTTGATTTCAAGTGAGAATCCCCGTCCCCGAAAATGAGGACATTATTTCAAAGGTATTTAATTTTTCCAAAAGCTTTAATATATTGAGATAATGACTGGCTAATGAAGTTAGCAGAGAAAATAGGTATATTACCATCCTTCCTTGAGAAACCCCATAGCGAAACATAGTAATCGACCATTTTTGCGTACAGAAATAGCATAATTATTACCCGATATATTGTGTGAAATGGAAACGTACAAAAACCATGAGAAAGTGTCATTTCATTATTGAGCACTGAACTGCAATTGATGAAATGTGTACGCTGTTTATGGAAGGAATAGATCAATTGAATACATCACGCAAGCAACGTGCAATAGTAATACGTTTTTGATTTAAAACACACGTAGTTCCTTTGTTGTTACATTATGTTACTGATGCCTGAACTAAAATTGAGTACATCTGTATATCGTGTGTTATTTCCGAGTTGTTCCGTTTAGTCCTCATAACACACTTATTTTCTTTTTAAATGAGTGAGCTGATCACCAACTAAGCGTAGTATATGAATAAACTTAGTCTTTAACGCCCGCTTGTATATCAATAAAATTGGAAACAGGTGAGTAGTGTATTAAAAAGTGGTTCCGAACCCAATGAATGAGATTTATTTTGACATTTGTTGAGTAAGGTTTATTTTGACGAATCCATGTTTTAGTCTGTACGATGTTAAAAGCAGATTGATCCCTCCAAGCTAATGATCTTGCATGAAAGATTTTTTAACGAATGCTTTCTTTTATTCCTTTTAGCCATTTGTCCTCAAACATGCCATGCTATATATCCTCGGTGTTGATTTTGTGATATCAAGTGTTCGTGTCCCTAAGCAGCAACTTGGCTTTGGGTCCGTAGCACGCTTTGACCTTTGACATATCCGTAATTGAATTTGCACATGTGCAGTTTAGTCATCTTCAGAACTTGGATTTTTTTTTAGTGAATGGCCATCAAGGTTTTGTCAAAGATTTTCTTGTTGACAAAGACAAGATCGATTACCTGTTTATTTCTACGTTCGACATCGTTGACGAGTTTGACGTTGACTTGTTTTTTAATGTTTTCTATGGTTTTGCCAATCACTGAGTTGTTCATAAGCTTCAAAAAGTCCTTTTTGAGAAACGGCGATGGCCGAGGCCCTTTTTTCGAGGTGTTGAAGCTGATGTTAGTCTCTAGCCATTTTTGCTGGGTAAATTTAAGGAAGCGGTGAATTATTCTCACCAGTTAGACTACTAAGCACAGACACTGCCTGAGATTTTTGTAATGAATGACGTACCGATTTTTTTTTTCATGAGATTAAGCACGAGTTTTAGGCACTTCTACACCTCCGCAGTCGAATTTAGTTTTTAGTGCGAATGTATGCGGACTCAGATTGATGTCGTCGATCACTAAACTTGCCGGCGCTAGTGGATAATTGTTAATCGCTTCGTGGATTTCTTGCGGATAATACAGGTCCAAAGTTGTCGTCACTGTAAACTTTTTCGGATTCATCCAGGCAAAATTTTCTACAGCATCGGTTGTAACATAACCCAACATACAGGTTGTTCTTCTAGGTAAACGATGTACTTTTTGATTCTTAATGGGACATATACTTGTTCTTGACTACTGAGTAACTATGGGTAATTATACCGATTCCCCCAGGTATTCCCTTTCCGACAAAGTTGAACATGTCGATGTCAGTAAACATATCCAAGGTGAGTCCGCTGATCATTAACATGGCATCCCACGACATATCACATGTGAGTCATGCCGGCAAGCAATGATCTAGCCTATAATAATTCTAGCACACATCCCTGACATTTTCTAAAACGTTCGCGAGCAATAACACTTCCGTGGGCAGATACGAATCGCGATAATCCATTTTGATTATTCCTGCACATCCCACACTTGTTGCGCATGGGTGTAATCCGCTTTGGTGATGTGCGAATCGCTGAGAAAAATGTAAAAATGTAAAACTGGGCAGCAGAGACCTCTCTTCGAACTTGCTCCCGTCGCTCACTAACGTGCAGGGATAAACCCATTTACGCGTCACGTACTCAGTCATGTTCAGCACTCTTCTCTGGTGTGCCCAAACTGTTTCGCAGTTTTGATGAGATCTCTCCAGCGACGCCGCCATGAACAGAACACTGTCTATGAACCTCTATCTGCCTAAAGAGAAAGACATTTGTTTTTCTGTTAGGAATGTACATGGTTTTAGCTTCGAAAATTTTCCGAAAATTTTCCGAACGATTTCAGGATGAGATCCCTGTCGTACCAACATAGATTATATAACACCCCAGGAAGAAACTGCTTTGTTTCTTATTGCAACAATGGCATGGGTAGAGGGCCTATACCAGGTTTTGACCTGTGTACCAGTAATGATTTTGCACCTTGTCATCGCCAAACCTTTTATGCAGAAGTGGGATTTACGGCGCAATCAATATAGATTTTAATGTGCGTCGAAAACCACTTTTGAGCCCGCACGATGTCATCTATTTCACCGGCGACAGCCAGTAAATCCTACATGAATTTTTAATACGGCCTGCGGTAAAGTCTCACTCGGAATTGTAATTTTCGTTGACGCTGACGATTTTATAAGCAAAACTATTATTCACTTCCTCTTCATACGAAACTGCATCTTGCACTGAAACTTGGCAAATGAAATTTTCTCATTTATCTCTTTAGGTAGTTTCATTACGTTATCTCAATCAAGGCCGTGTTTTCGCGCTTCTCCTGTGTGGTAAATCATTTTCTCTTTCTCATGGGGACCTGTCTGATCATGATCCTGGAGAAAAGTTTGATCCACAATAGTGACCTCGCCGGTACCGCACACCTTGTGATGCCACGAATGGACAAATTGGATATCGATGCAGGTTTTGGTTCATCGAGGGATGTCAATTTTAGTGGGTACACTGTCGCGTCTAACCAAATAAATTCATGACCATGTTTTGTTTTTTAAATTCGGGGTTGTCTGCGACTTGCACCGAAAACGAAATTCTTGCGAAATCTAGCGTGTTTTGGTATTACGCATAGTGGCTAACTAGGTCTGGGTTTTGTCTTCGCAGGATAAAACGCAGATAATAAAGCCAAGATGAAACACTTACTGTCGTAGTTTTCCACGTTAATGCAACCCTGGCTGTTTGCTACTTTCTTGGGCAGTGGTAACCACAAGCTTGTCCTGAGCGGTTTATACTTGGACGTGTTGACTATGAGTTTTGTCATGCCAATGAACGCTAAACCAGAACCTTAAAGCTGAAATTTTCACGTCTTGTGCTATTGTCTTGTACAATGATTTGACGTCGGTATCCTTCACGTCAAAAAGAGCACGCTGTCATGTAGCAAAACCGGACTTGGTCACCCTTTCAAAGTTTTCTTAGCCATCTCTAAAGAGCTTAACTACACGCACCTGGACAATGACATTGAATTTAATGCTGCGATGCTCTCTGATTTGAGAATCCAGCACGAGTTGTATACCATATTCCGATACCGCAGGGATTTATTGATCGTCACGGGCTCGTCAAAAGGTGCATAAAACTTTGCCAAAACCTGTAAAAGCTCGAAATCTCCTTCTAAATTCCATTGAGTATATGCACTGTGTTTCTTTAATTGAATTTTTATTATCATAAATTGGACCCTACGCAGAATATGTCAGTCACGTTTGCGTCTGTACTGATGAGATTGTGGCGAGAGCGAATAAGGAACTGAGTTATACTCCCGAGTTTGATTTTTTTCCGAGGAAGACTCCAACATATACGAAGAAGACTACTGGAGACAATGTCAGCACCATCAGTGTCTGACCGGCCCAAATTTATAAGCAGCAATACCACATCCAAAATAAGCTGAAGCAAACGAGAGCAATGTTATCAGTTGTTAAACCTGGTCACGCGCACGCCAATACTCGGCAGGACAAAATTTATTAAATTCGTTTTCGTGTTCCAGCGTATTGTTGAGGTGACGAGGCTGTCCGAACATGCAGCCTGTCTCTGACAAAAAGTGTGTTAGCGGTGTATGGTGAAGTATTTCTTCTTCATTGTTATTAATACCGCTGTCGGATGCTAGTCGAATTTATTAGGATAACCAAACCAATTTATGAGAGATATTTTGCATTTAGTCGAAATGACTATTTTGATCCTAGACACGTTTTAGGTAGTTTTTATTAATTCCTGCTTGTAAAAAGAACCTTCAATAGGATCTCCTTCTACATCTTTGTATGTGTACGTGACCATCAGCGTCTTCTGAATTTTATCCACTACAAACACTTCCTCTGTTCAATGCGGTGGGTATCCTTTTCCAAACGTGATTTATCGCCTACCTGAAATTTATACTTAGCAAATAATATATCAGTCACTTCCTGTTTTCAGCCGTTAGTTCTTGATTCTGTGGAAGTCATTTTAATGCTGCCGTGCTTTGTCGAATCATACTGGTTCACAATCTCTGATAAAAATCTAAATACCGAATTAGTTTTATCGCTAAAAATCTTTTCCACATGCGGTTTTCAGCGTCCTGCTAAACTGCTTAACGACCAAAGCTTTACCCTGATTTCCTTTGCTATACAGCGCGATCTTATATTTTTAAGCAAATCCGAGACGGTTTTGTTGTAAAACTCGCTGCCGTTATCCATCCGTGATTTTCCTGGTTTACGCGACCTTTGACTGATAATACTGCCCATTGCTTCAACAACATAATGTCCTTTTTATTTTTTAACGGAACCATTCAAGCGTACTTGCTCATCACATCAATAATAGTAAGCAAATATTCAAAATTATCGATGTGCGAGCTGTAATCTCTCGTGTCCACCAAATCCGCTGACCAAATATCATCCACTATCACAGCAATGACCCTACTCCACATAAAATGTATATGCACAGGTTTTTTCAGCTCTTCCGCTAGTTGTGTTTGATTTGTTCCAACTCTAGCGATGACACAAACACCTAGCTTATGTTTAACGCCAATAATTTCACACACAAAAGCGCGGTCTACTCACTTACTGAAATTTTTGGGGTTTTAAACCTCTCAAATCCCTAAGGATGACTTTATCGCAACCGACCTTATCATCCGGATGATCCCGATAGCAAATATCGTGCTTCAGCGGAATGGCATCTACGCCGTTAAAAGGCTCTTAGCCAGGCAAAAGATTGATCGTTTTCATCCAGCTGCTTCTCTAGTGGATTCCAAGGCCCGCTTTATTTGTACTTGGGTATGGTCCAGCCCTCGCTTTTCCTGGTGAGTTTACTGATGATTTTACTGATATCGATGGCTCTTCGGATGATTTTATGAAACCCGCATGTAGCACAACCTCTCACACACTTATTTCGCTATATACAAATATCATCTTTGCTCATATCCAGCCCACAGCGATAACAATGTGCTCTGTACATTATGCAACCTGGTTGTTAAAGCAGATGAATTTCGCTAACACTGCGTGGAATAGCCAATATCTGCAATTTTATAACACCAGACACATCACACAATGATTTGATCTTGAGACGACTATATTTTGTAGTCCGATGATTCTTGAAAACAAAACGGATATTTTTTTACGGTAAATACCAACTCGCTTTCGATACCCAGATTAGACATCACCTCCGTCCTCGGCAAGGTCAGACTTTTTCGTCTTCTTTTAGACTGCGTCCTCTTCCGATACCGAGTATCCCTGGAATTAACAATCCGGCGAGATCGGCCAGCAGCGATTCGACAAAACCTACTTTGTAGGTAACTGAGATGTAGATAATCGGATAATGACACCTTCTTCAGCAGCGGCCTGTTTGGCTATTGATGAGGCCTGGTACTACGTCACCATGAACTGAATTGGTCCGATTACTGCATATACGGCATGATTATGTCACAACAGACTTCTATATTACTTTTTTATTTTTTTAGGATAGCGGTAACCTTAAACTGAGATGACAGTCATACGCTTTTGATTTTCAGCACCGCAACCCAACACTGCATTTTGGATGGCACCCGATATTGCACCTGGAGCTTTTCAGATACAGAGTGGCAACAACACCAAAGTGAGCAACTTAGGTTAAAACGTTTTGATGAAAAAAAAATATCGCGCTGAAAATGGAACCACCAGTGCGTTGGCGCCTTTGTCGCAGGCCACATTTAGGCTGGCACTGTCTTTTAAGCATCTTTGATAAAATTGTGTAGACTATTCACGATGGATTGTTTTTAGAAGTGTTTACACGCTTTGTCTTCAGAAATTCAAAGCGGTAGTGTTTACACTTTACCACTGTTGCACAATAGTATTGAATTTTAAGTTAAGTACATCCGGTATCATGAACCGGCCCGACATCACCAGTGTGTAACATAAATAATTTGCACCGGCATCGCCAATTGTCCACCGTATCTCGATATTTTTTTTCCCGGTTATCTCTGAGACGTTTTGATCGCTTATAATCATCCAAATGGAAAATGCGGTACAACACTAAATCATCCAGCGACATTTGCATGTCCGTGTCCACGCACAGGTATTTTTGTACGGCCTCCATGAGCATAATGTACGCGTTGGTGTAAATTTCTCATCAGAGTTTTGCCGAAAAGGTGATTTAAAATTTCCAATATCTCATTATCGAAATCCGCACCTATATTACCCGCTTGTTTAGAAGCGATCAGCAATTTTGTCCGTGCGGCAATCTGAGCCGCTTTCATGTAGCAGCTAATGCCGTTTACACCAGATCAGGTTTAGTCATCGAAGTCGCTTTCGGCGGATTCATAAGAGCTTGAAATTTTAGATTGGATAGATTTGGCCTTGGTGGAGACACCGTGACTGCTAAGAAGTGTTTACTTTCGTGCGCACTTCTTTTAAGACCCTGACAAAAGATTTAAGGCAATCATTCTTTTTTAACCAGATCGTTAAAATAACGTGTCGTGTGGATTTCATCCACCACAATTTTTGTATCTTCGGAATATTTTTAGGTTTGTTCAGAATAGTTTTTAACTTCTCTCCGGTCGTGTTGAGATGATTCTTCGCCATTTTATCGGTTGCTCTTGGGTCATTAGGTCGGTTATTGCATCCACAAACAACTGGTCCTGCTATCGCCGTTGCCCTTCGAGTTCGGTGAGTTTTCCAATGATCTCCTTATCCACATTCCAGCACATTTTTGAAACTATTGTTGAAAATTGCACAAAATGTAATTCTTCGTGGCACGACCTTACATTGTCACAACATCGTAAACTTTCCGATATGTATCGTTAATGTTACTGCCGCATGTTTTGACGATGTACAAAACAGCGAGTTACATTCATGAGATATTACGTTACAACGCGCTTTGACGTTAAACATGAAAATAATATACATAACATTTTTATTTTCTGTACTATGAAATAGAACAGTGAAAAATTGCTTCTCAAAACGTGTAATAAATAGAATAAAGCGTGTGAGTGTAGTAATTATGATTATTAAGATCAAGAATGTCATGTATACTTTGAATCAACAGTTTGTATCTATGTGATAGTTGGGAGATTATCAAATAAGGTTTCTAATTTTTTGTGCTCATTTTCATGATTATAGTTTCTTTCTTCTGGTTTGTGTTTCAGTCAGACTTGTCGAAGCTGCTGAGTACTAATGAAAGAGCTGGTCTTTTGGAACAGTTTCAGAAGTGTGATATTAACAAAGGTAAAACAAAACGACATAATACAAAGAAATTTGTATATAAAGGACGCTAATGGTAACAACATTTTGTTTTTTGTGGACATTTTTCTTAATTTGGGGGTTGGATATGAAAGTGCTATAATAATAATAATAATAATAATAATAATAATAA
>QKMX01361236.1:60623-70652 GCA_003401595.1 Venustaconcha ellipsiformis | reverse complement strand
CGGGTAATTTTACACTGAAGTTTTATATTGGTTTTTGGCTTTGAAGAAATAGGTGCACCCATAAAGTGATTTAATAAAGACACAATAATGTATTCATTCAGAAGTTTGCTCTAACTGCTGTTAAAATTCATTTTGTAGATTGTGGAAAAGATAACATATTGCTACACCTGAGGTGATTAATTGATAATGGATTGTATTGTTAGACACTGTTATGACTCACAGAATGTCATTTGTCTTTTGGAGTTGCATGGTGTTTATCCCAGTGTGTATGTGATTTATAAGATTGTATTGTTAGTCACCATTATTATACATATATTGTACAGAATGTCCTTTGTCTTATTGCAGTTTTACTGTATGGTGTTTTAATATTTAACTCCTGTACCATTTATCCATTTGTATACAGCAACGACCCAGATTTACTGTCACATACTTCCCTAGCAGATAAGTGTCTGTGCTATAATACTAAAAATTAGTTTTGGGTAGATAGAATCAGATTTAATTTTACTTGTGGTAGGACAGTAATACTGTTTTAAAGGCCATTTACCACACATGCTGTTTTATGGTGTAAGTTTACTTCTTTTGAAAATAAAAAGATTATTTAAAAAAAATTAAAGTAGAAAAGCAGATATTTTTACTCTTTCTATCCACATATTATGGAAACAAGCCTGAACCAGTCTGCTGGGAACCAAAACTGTACCACCAGTGCAACCAGTCTGCTGAGAACCAAAACTGTACCACCAGTGCAACAGCTGGTGCAATAATGCATACTGAGTAGTTAGATGAAGAATTGGTAAACAGTGACTGACATGTGTACACAACAAAACATAAACTGATTACCTTATTGTTGTAATTAGAAGCATTTCATGTGAAAAAACGTGATTTATTTAGGTGTTATAAGTAGTAATGGGACCAAAAATCAGATCCATGATGGTTTCTGAATCTTTTCTTTGTTGGTTTCTGAGTCTTTTATTAAAAATTAGCTGATCTTTGGTAGAGGTGAGATAATAAAATGTTGAACCAAAATATGTTTTGGCAACATTTGAGGAATCATTTTGATGCTTTTTAAAGAGAAATATTTAATGGCAGTCTGTATATTTTTTTAGTCAATTCATGTTAAAATGCTGTAATGTGCATCTCCCAATGCTAAAATGCAGCAATTAATTATTACATCTAATTCACCAATGCCTGGAAATCAGAGGGAGAGCATGTGCAGATATTTTGCAAAGGATCATAAGTTTGCAGTGTTTCATTCATTCTAAGATAGTATATATGAAGAAAGAAATTATATCACCAGGCATGTGCAGGTACCATCACATATGAGCATCAAACACACCCCATTTGAAGGCCTTGTTTGAGATTTGATCAAAAATAGACATATAAACTTCATGTCATTTAAAATTATAATGGTTTAGAGCCAATCTACTGGTCAAAATGTTGAAATCTACTGGTTTTTATGTCCCATTTTTGTCACATCATGTATGTAGAATAGACACAAATCTGTAAACACCATACACTAGTCCCTCACTAATTAGAGGCACTGATCTGTAAATACACTTCACACTGGTCACTTACTATAAAGGACACTGATATTAATTAATATATACTGGTCCCTCACTATTGAGGACACTGATATGTAAACACACCATACACTAATCCCTCACTACAAGGATGCTGATATGTAAATAAACCATACACTGTTCCCTCACAATAATGGACACTGATATGTAGAACACTATACACTGCTCCCTCACTGTTGAGGACACTGATATGTAAACATGCCATACATTGGTGGAGGAAGAATCTGGGAAAATCCTGGAATGAACCTAACTGACCCACGAGAAGCTACTGACAAGCTTTCTCACATAGCCACATTGGACAAATCTGAGACTCTAAACCATGCAGACAGAGGTGGGATGGCTGTAATTCATAATGGTGAGCACTTTAAACCACTTGGCCACTGGGCACATATGAAACCACACAATACAAAAAGTCCCTCACTATAATTAGGATACTGATATGTGAACAAACCATACACTGGTCACTCACTATAAAGGACACTGATATGTAAACAGTTTACACTGGTCCATCACTATAAAGACACTGATCTGTAAACACAATAATCTAGTTTCCTCACTTCAGTATACATACCTCATTAAAGTAATACCTGATTTAACTTGCATAAGTTCATGGATCCACTATAATGGTTGAATTATATTTTTAATGTACCTCATAATAGTGACCTTGCCTGTATCACAGGGCACATTTATGGTTCCCCTGAACAGTGTTATTTTTGAAGCACCATTGTGTAATGTACTCCATTATACAAGATAACCATGCCTACATTTATAGTACCCCAAAAGGGTGTAATAATGAGTGATCTCTGTACTGTGGCAGATCTGGGTCTGCTGTTTATTCTTAGAATGAATTTAAGCTGACAATAAATCTTTATCTGTGGGTGCATTATGACTTATAAAGGTAACTTTACTGTTTGCTTTTGGAGATGTATATTTTATTACTGGCATTTATTTAGAAGTAATACTTTTGCTTTAAGTTCACACACAGTAAGAATACTTGTAAGTTGGAGGGCAATATAAGATTTGGATCAAGCATTTTTAGAATCAAACCAAGTGATTTCGAAATTACTTGAAAATTGAAAGTAATGCCATAATGTAAAAAGTTGTTTCATGGTTGAGATGTCAGTGGTTACTCACTGACTAGCCTGGGTAATATGCAGCTCTATGTATTATTTAATTTGAATTTCCTGTTTATAATGCATGAGGTTCTCATGTCAGATTACAGTGGGAGCAATGTCTACTTTTTTCCCATATCACTTTGAGCTTTGTGGGACCCTTTCTGTTTTGTCAGACCTTTTCTGTTTTATAGGTTCCTTTCTGTTTTTGTCAAACCAATTCCGTTTTGTCAGACCTTTTCTGTTTTGTCAGAACTTTCTGTTGGTGGTATTGAAAGGATGCATTGCATTTTAGCTACTGAAAGGGAGAGAATCTGATTAGCATTCATTTCCATGCATATTAAAGGTGTGTGTTATTTCTATTACATTAAGAGTTTCTTACTTCATATACCATTGCTACCTTTCATCCTACCTTTGATTGACAAGACATAGGTATCGCTGTTTTGGTGCTGATGGAGATGGTAGCATCAGTAATGTTCAAGTCCTGTGATAAAGTTCAAGAAAAAAGTTTAAAAACAAACTTAAATGTAACCATTTATATTAGCAACTGCATTCAACTGTTATATTAATTAGTATATTCAACTGTTATATTAATTAGTATATTAAAAGGCTATATTTCTTGCATTATTCAAAGGCTATATTAATTGCTATATTCAGCTACTATATTGCTATAATCATCTGCTTCAAAGACTATATTAGTTGCTGTATGCAATTGCTACTTTCGTTGCTGTATTCAACTGTTATATTAGTTGCTGTGTTCAACTATCATATTAGTTGGTGTATATAACTGCAATATTAATGACTGCATTCAGCTGTTATTTTAGTTGCAGTATTCAAAGGCTATATTAGTTGCTGTATCCAAAAAGCTATATTAATTGCTGTATTGAACTGTTAGTTGCTGTATATAGATGATATATTAATTGCTGTATTCAACTGCTGTAGTAGCTGCTGTATTCAAGGCTAATATAAATTGCTAGACTGCTGTATTCACTACTGTATTCAGCTGTAGCATATGCTGTATTCAAGGCTATATTAATTGCTAAACTGTTGTATTAATTACTCTATTCAGCTGCTATATTAGTTGCTGTATTCAACTGCTGTAGTAGTTGCTGTATTCAAGGCTATATTCATTGCTATATTCAGCTGTTGTATTGATAGTTGTATTCAACTGCTATATTCATTGCTGTATTCTCAGGCTATATTAATTGCTGTATTCAAGTTTGGAACAATGTTGCTATGTATCAGAAGTTCATTTCTTGAAATCCTTGGATTCCTGTCTAGATTTAAAGGCAGGAAACTTCATCATCATCATGAGATTCAGACACAGGACCAATTGGAATAGCCTCAGCCTTTTTTATTACATGCTATGAAAAGACATCAGATGTAGATGGCAGCCATTTTGATATGTGTATGGTTGTAACTTTGTTAGAATAACTTCACTGGCATCACAACTCGATGAAGTGTCATCATTCAAAAGCAATAGTTTGAGACTATTGAAAATGAATGATTCAATAAATTTTCATTTAAAAGTTACAGGGTTTGCATTATAAATTAAAAAGTACAGGCATTTTCTCTGATGGATGAAACAGTGTTGAATATTATTTTCATTGCCTATCTTTCATTATGAAGATCTGTTCTTTGCATAATTGACTGCATATTTATTTGCCAAAAATGTACAAGTGAAGTATCACTGTGGTTATATTAGAATCTCGCTCAGAGAGTCATTTCACTGTGATTACATTAGAATTGCTCTTAGGGAGTCCATGTTTTTTGGTTTGATTCAGAAAAAAGATGAGGATGTTACAATTAAAGTGAGACACTGCATTCTGCAAAACACTTGTCACCTCTCCTCCTACTATTGTTTGATAAATTTGTACCTGTATTGTGCCCTAGTTATGCAGCCTAATAAATGTAATAATCTGTTGTTTTATTACGCATTATTATTCAAAAATAGATGGTGTTAGGTTCATATTCCAATATGAGACAAAACAAAGAAAGATTTTGAGTTTTAAAATGCAATATAAATTAAAGGCAAGATTTGCAAGAAAACTTTAATTAGCAGCTACAGGAAATAAAAAGAACTTCAATTGTTCTTATGCAGATCAAAATATTTGAGGGTTGATCTTCTATATTGCTATTTGTAAATATTTTTTATTCTTATCTTTCAGAGTTCGACCCTTAAATTCTCAGGAATCAAGCAGAAATGATAAAGATATCACTTCATTTCCTGGTTCAGGAAAAATTGAGGTTGGTAATTCATATCCCACTTGTTACTATTTGTTGAAGGAGCAAGTTATAGCTGTGTCATGGACTTCTCACTACTAGGCCCAAAAAATTTCTGCTTGTAAATTATATTAATCTTAACATGTCAGAAAGTTTACTATTAAATTTACAACAAGGCTGTCTTAAATATTTGGAGCAGCTTTACCTTGCAAATGTAATCTCCACTTTTGAAGCCACTTGTTAGATGGAGAATCACGCCTAGTAAATTAAGAAATTGCTTTAGTGTTCCCTTGATTTCGCTCAGAATAACTTCAGTATTTTTTTTCATTTAAAAGTGGGCTGTACAATCTGTATACATTCCCTTTTTAGAGCACTTTTATTGTAGGTGTGAGTTTTTATTAGTTTTATGTGCCTAGAGTAGTGTGATAATCTCCACACCATTCTGAACAAGATATTATCCAGACTTTAAGTGGAAGCTTTCATTAAGTGCTCTTTTATTCCTTTACCTCAAAAATCTCTCAATGTCAGGATTTCCTTTCAAGAGTACTTTATACAAAACTTTATGGAAGAAACTGTAAATTAGCAACCCCAAATTATTTAAGCAATCTCACTTGCAAGATTTATAAAATATATGTACAAAACAATTCCCTGGTGTTCCTTTTTTGTTCATAAAGATTTTGCAAATTCACTGCATACTCAACTCTGTCCAAAATATATGCTTTGCACATGCTTTTTGGTGGTAGAATTTTCATACATGAAATTTAAATTGAAAATATAAAAAAGTCCTCATAACAGTCTTTGTTTAGGACAGCTGCTGCCAGATTTAATAAAAGATCTTCAGGGTTTCCAGCAGCCCTACTTTTTCTTACTGTTCCTACTTCTTTTTCAAACTTCCTAATTTTTTCTAGTTCTTTCCCAATGACCCTATGATTTGTACTTCTTTCAATGTTTAAATTGACCAAACACTGCATGAACAAGCATTATAAGTGAAGTTAATTCAGATATGGACTCTGTGATGAGTTAGATTGTTTAAGATTATAGAATCAACCTGGATTAGGAGATGTCTAGTATTTGAGTGATAGCATGTTTATTTGTTTTAGAGTTTATGCAGTAAGTCAAGTAAAGGTTTTATTTTTTTCAGTAATTTACATATTTCATACTACATGTACCATAGTTTGTTTGTAAAATATCCCTTAATTCCCCTTACTTTATACCATCTTAAAAAAGTAACCCTCCTTTATTTTTTTGTTGGAAAGACAGCAACTCAATAACATTTGAACTGTGCTGCATCTTTAACCTTACCCGATACCTCGATAATTTTAAATAAATTGATACCAATTAATTCATTAATTTGCCTTCACAACCATCAGTGTAAATGTATTAATTAATTATTATACATTGATTGGGGTTGTATGGGGGAACTTGTTCATGTCAAACTGATTTTGTTTTTACAGTTCAGCATAGTCACTCATTCAGCAAATGACACATAACTACATTCTTTTTTTTATAAAAGTGACACATAACTACATTCTTTTTTTTAAAATACTGGAAATAATTCAGTAAACAATTTATAATTGTACACATTGTGATGAGAAGAAAAGTTTATAGTGCTTTTTAATGTTTTGCAATTAAATATTAAAACCTGCTACTCCAAAAAATACTCCTTAGTGAACTCAAAGCAGCATGTGATATTCAAGTGGGTAAAGTTCACCGTTTATGGTTCTTTTAAGTTATGATATTAATATTATTTTGAATAATTTAATTTGATGGGTGAGGACACTTACATTAATTCCACACAATATAGGTGATGGTCATGATTTAGACAAAGATTTTGTGCAAACATGTCAAAATGTGCAAAATTGTTTGCTGATGATTGAGATTGAGTACATCAATATATGTTCTATTATCTCGAGACTTTGTTGCAGTTTTTTTTTAAAAATTAAAAATGAAAAAGATATCATCAGAGAACATGTCTTGTTGGTACTAAATAAAAATGAACTGATCTGACTTCCAATATTATTATGATGGTGGCCATCTTGGAAATATTTTTATCACTACTGCTCCTAACAGAAAGTTGAATCATCTTGTCGGTTTTCACCTGAAGACTTCTTATGATGTCTCAATTGCAACTGGTCATCTTAAAAATCTTGTTTTTACTTTGCCTCCAGAATGGATGGCCATATTAATCTGAGGTTTTCACTAAAAGACTTCTTCTCATTTCTTGTTGGTTCTAAATGAAAATGGTGTCTATCTGACATCCAGTATGGCCACCACAGCAGTCATCCTCAAAATTTTGTTATTGCTACTCCTCTTGAAGTGAATCAGCTTGGGGTTACTGGAGACTCCTTTTTGGAGTCTGGTTGAACTAAAATAAAAATTGTGCCAATCTGATATCTATTATGGCCACCATAGTGACCATCTTGAAAATAGCTATTCATACAAGATGGAAAGACATTAAAATTGGGTTTCTGCCAGATGACTTCTTATTATGATGTTTTGTTGGTACTAAATGAAAAATGTGCCAATCTGACAGCCATATTGCCACCATGGCGGCAGTGTTGAAAAGATGTTATTGCTTCCTTCCTTAATGCTAAGTCATAGTAACATGGGATTTTCACCAGAAGACTAACTATGATATCTAATTGGTCTTGAATAAAAATAGTGCTGATTTGCATCAGATGTGGCTGCCACAATAAACACATTGAAAATCTTGTCACTTTTTCTCATGCAAGTATGAGAATATTCACAGTGTTAGTGATTCTTGTCCAGGGCAGTTTCCTGCAAGTTACTGATAACTCTGGGACAAGTCAGTTTGCATACATTGGTTGCACTGTATAATACTCTAATAGAAAAGTTTTTGAACTTTGGAAATCTATTATGTGCTCTCATGTTGTGAATATTGTTCAAGATAAATGTTGTTTTTTTTTTTAAATTTTGGCATTTTTTAAAATCTATAAATGATTTGAATGATTATGTGATAATAACAATTTTATATTTTTTTTTTTTAATCTTTGAATTTTCATATTTCATAAAAATCAGGAAATAATTTTGATTTTCAAGAGCCTTATGATTCTCAATTCTGTCTAATTAGCAGCTGGAATGTTCATATCCTATTTATGCATAGATAGGCTGTATGTAGAACTGAGAATTGGTGCAGAAATGCTGTCTTTCATTAGAAGAAAAGGAAGGATTTTCTTAATGTAGGGAAATTTAGTAATTTGTTTGCATTCTGTTGATTTTTTGGATGTAATGTTTTAGAAATCAGTGTGAACCTCACATTTTTATATCATATACAATGGTTATACTTATTTTGTTATAACGGATCAAGGAATCAAATGCTGAGACTTTGCACCTGTCCTCTGTTTGCATACAGATCGTTTCTTTGAAGTTGACTGATTAAAGAAATCAATATTGCCTTATTGTATTTGTCTTGTATTTATATCAGTTGACACACATCTGGTACTTTTAACAATGATACCATATATTTAAATATTGTATTTGTAACAACTGACAGATATAAGTTGGTTTATCTGCATTTTGTCTTCCTTTGACAAATCTGATGAAAAAGGTAAAGTCAGATGAAATAATTCATATCCAAAATATGTCTTGTAACATACGTAATTGTCATTGATCCTTAGTACTATTTGTTCAAGGTCAACTTAATGTATGAGGCTAGTGTTATGTTTTCTCCAGGATTTCAAACCCCAGAGATCTTGGTGGTATAAGGTAATGTGCTCTCATGCATGTCTTTAAGAGGTGACAGATATTTGATAGGAGTTGGAGTAGCTCTGTGGTTGTTGTTGCCATACTCACTACTGAAGGTTTTGGGTTAAAATCTAACCACTGATTCAAACTGGGTTGGCTACATGGTATCACAGGAATTTAGACCATCAAGTGAGGAATAACTTGGAATGGAGGATAGGGTAGCTTAAAATGTTATAAGGAAATGTGAAGGAGGAAAACTTACCAGGATTGTTCTTTACTCCTGCCATACTTAAACATCACTAACAAAAAGTAAAATAAAGCTAGGGAATGCACGACTTATATCACTTGGTTCATCAAACATTTATCTACCTGTTACTGAAATTCAGTAACTTCAGATTTTGTCTACAAAGTTTAACTATTTCTTCTTAATGATGAAAATTTGCTTGTGATGCAAAAGTTCTATCCAACCTGCACTCTATGCCCATGGCTGATTTGACTGGAAAATGTGGTACATATGTAAAATCAATCAAACTGGGCTGTAGTAATACAGAAAGTAAAAACCATCAATAATGGCAGACTTAACATTTCCTTAGATAATAAATGGATCTGAATTAAGCTTGAAATAAAGCTCAGATAATCCATGGCTTTAGATATACTGCAGTTGTGGAAAAGGTATACTAGAGAATACAATGAATAAAAAAGGTGATGGTTAAACTAAAAATTTATGTCACTTAGTACTTACTCTACATGGAAATTGTTTTATTATTTTTATAATTAATTAATTAATTAATTTAAAGAGGTAGATTGCTTGGGCTTTATTTTACTTGGATTTTTTAGAATGTTAACTTTAATTCATTGTGGCCATTATCTAGTAAATAACAAAATTAAAACACTAAAATGATTTGGAAAGGACAGTGTAAAAAGCTTCAACAGTGAAAAACAGTACTTTATTGTAAGTACTGAAGTGTTTAGATTTTACTGTATAGCTAGAGCTTTACCTTGATATTGGGAGCAGTAACCTTTTTCATCTGTCATTCTTTTTGTGTGTCCATGCATGTCTTATAAATGATAGATGTAGCTCAGTATACATTTGTAACATGTAATAATACAATTTTTAAACTGGTCAGCACATGCAGATTTTAGTTGTCTGCATTTTTTGACTTAGTTATTTCTCCATGCCAGATAAATTTTGGGTTTAATGTGGGCACTTGCTTCCAGACACTTACTATCAGCAATTATCCAGTACTTTGATATCCTTAGTACAAACACTTTCTCTAAAAGGTAGACTTGCACTATGAGAGATATCTTCTTGTTCAAAGAATGAAATATTTCAGTTTGTCAGTCATTTATTCTCCACATATGACATTTGGCACATGAATCTCTCTCTCTCTCTGTCTGTCTCTCTCTGTCTG
>QKMX01361236.1:17310-27766 GCA_003401595.1 Venustaconcha ellipsiformis | reverse complement strand
ATATATACTTATGAAAATGTAAACTATCTCACCTACAGGTATGCTGTATTACTCCATCCTCTCACCATGCTTCAGAAACTATGAACACTCTACGCTATGCCAGCAGAGCTAAGAAGATTCAAACAAAGCCAGTTGTCAAAATGGTAATGCCTTAGATTTATTAGTCACAGCCTTGTATTTTAACTGAATTTAACAATCCATTTAATCATACCAGTATTCTGAGTTTGAAAAAGAAATTGTGTTAAATATTTTTACTGTAACAATTATGTGATGTTTAGGTAAGTATTAGAGAAAATGAACACTTGGAAGGCAAAAAAACGTCCATTTTGATCAACCAAAAAATTATATAAAGAGAAAGTTTAAAACACTTTCTTCATCATAAATGCTGCTTTTAATATTTATTATTTGTATGTCATTTCCCAGTTAATATTTCAGAGAATTTTAGGATTTTAGGACCTGTTAGCAAAACCAAAGCTACAACTAATGTTCATTCATTTAAGGAGTTTAAGGATTTTAGTGCTGTGAAGACCTCGCTTGTGCAGTTGATTAGTATTGTTGCCAAGTAAAATTGGAATATGCAGCAGTATATCACTATTATCCTCAACTAAAATGTTTTTCTCAAGTCTGCAACTTTTTATAAACTCTGGCCATGATTTTATCCAACATATAAATCTCTATGGAGACAGATTGATATTTATGCTGTGTGGTAATTACATGTAAGAAGGATTTTGTTTCACTTAATTAGCTTGGTCAGTTTCATTTTAAATTGAATTTTTCCTCTTCCAGTATAGTGGTTACAATGCAAAATTAACAGGAAATTATTATTTTAGATAAAAATAGACTTTTATTTTTTTTCTCTGTCTTTCTCAGGATCCCCGAGAAAAATTGATCCTCAGCTTGAAGCGAGAGATAAAAGTGTTAAAGAATGAGAACCACTATCTCAGACAACAGGTATGTAAAACCAATTTGCCTTATTGATTGTAAAAAAATGTTATAGTCGGAAACAGCACAAGGGTAGTTTTTAAAAAAAATATATTCCAGGTACTTTGATTTCACAGAGTTCATATTAAAATGATAAGAGAATTCTAAATTGCATCTGTGGGTTAGTATGCCACTTTAAAACTGCCTGCCATGGGTCCCATGTATGTTTTAATGGAACAGCCCTAAGTGATTGACTGTATTGAACCATGCTAATTAGACTATCCATATCTCATTCTCACAAATGGAACAAGTTTGTTACCTCCCTTCTGCCATATTGGTTTTTATAAGGAATTTCTTTGATTTATTTCAGCAAAATTTACTCCTCTTGTTACTTTTCTTGTAAAAGAGGAATAACTTTGTTCTTTAAAAAAACATTGCTGTCAGACTTCTTGTTTCATTGCAGTAAAAGAATTTTAAAAGGAGAAAAAAAATCCTTTGAAAAATAGCAAGTTAAATTTTTCCCTTTAAAATTCAATTTAAAGTTGACCACATTAGCTATGTCATTGTCAGGTTCAAGGCTGTCTCTGGTCTATTTAAAGATGGTGTACGATATATGGGTAAATATGGCATCACAAATAAAAATGTTTGTGCATCAGAGCAGAGGTTATATGTTTACATAACAGGCATAACAGAGCTTGCCCATTTGTCTAGTACAGTCTTAGTTTTAGGTCCTCCTGTGCCATTCGGCGTATTGGGCAACGAGTGCTCTCCATCGAGGTTAATCAGTTGCAATGGTTTCAGCGTCATTCAATGATATGCCCAGCACTCTCAGATCTTCTATGAAGGTGCTNNGCCATGTAGTTCAGAGGTGGCCTTGCTTTTTGTCTTCTCTGCGGCATCCACAAGATGGCGTTTCTTGGATGCCGTAAGATTTGTTGCCTGAGTATGGTACAGACTATATGTAAATTAACAATCTATTTTTGTTGTGATCTGAGCTGTTCTTTTGGATTTTGAGATTGGAAAGGCATCCATAGGAGATATAGGACCACTTGCACATTTTGTACGAATGTAAGGGACCAGAATTTCCCCATCTTATACCAATATCTTTTGGGGCAATATAGGATGGAATTTACGAATACTATAAATCTTTCATTTATTTGATGTTTATAAATAATATTGTTATCATTGAGATCAGAACAAAATTTAGAATTAAACAATTTCATCATTATTGAAACATTTATCACAAGACCATTATGTTTACAATATAATACTCTAACCAAAACATAATGTTTCATGATGCAACAGTATTACCCAAAAATAATAGAATATAATTGGATCTATATTGTAAACCAACAGATAAACATTGTTAATTATGCCAGTTATCCCTTTCATTTCAAGTCAGATCCATGTAGTCTATTATTACATGTGAAACATATCTACACTAATCAATCAGACATTGAGAAACACACATCCAATCTCAAAATGGAGGCTACCCAAGATTTATCACCTACTCTAATATTGTAACAGTGATATATGAGACAATAAAAAAAATCAGCAGGTGTGTTAGGTCAAAAACATGTTTTCATAATTGATCCATGCATAAAAGAATCTTTCCAAAAAGTGTTAAGTAAGCTATCTTTTTTCCTTCTTCAAGCAAGTGTAAGTTAATGATATTTTGGCAAGATTCCTCTAAGAGGTGTTTCCATTTTCTGGATGTAGTTCTAAGTCATCTAAGCCAAGTAATCTTTAATGCTTCTACAAATGCAAATACATTTACCATTTTCAGACCTCCCATACTGTAACAATTAATATTGGTTTATTCCTAAATCACATTTTAAAAATTAGGTAGTGCACATTGCAAACAAGCAGAAACAGCTGAACAGTTTATGTCAGAATGTCAAAAAAATACAACTCTGAGACATTGTGCTTTCTTGACATCGCTGTAGCAACTTGAATTTTAAGACATTATTGTCCATCAGTACTACATACTCGGATGAAATTAATACACAATTATTGATGCAGTGCAAACCTTTAAAACATTTTGTCACATTTACACAAAGATCATAACCACACACATGTATTCCATCATGTTTTATTATTAAATAACATCTAAAATAGTTACATATACTAGAATTGATCACGTATATATGTATGACCTATCTACGTTATGTCAGATTATTATTGGTTGTTTAAATCTCTCAGTAATAGGAGAGACAGTTTTACCTTCAGAATCCCCAGAAATTGTATTTTAAGTTACAATATACATGAAGATGCTCTCTTGAATAAATACTGCTCAAACAAATTACACACTGGAGAAATAAGAAAATATGCAACAAAAAATAGTAATTAAAAAGCAATAATAGTAGCATATAACAGTTTTTTGACATGGCAGCTGAGCAAGAGCTAGTCATGGCTCAAATATGTGGTAATCTTGACCATTGCAACTCAAAATTAATGTGTTTATAAGTGTTGGGAAACTGAAAAAGTTTTTTATCTGCATACAAGTTTTCGTATGTACAGTAAAAAATTTTTCCATTTCTCAAAATTTTATATTTACTATGAGGCAGAAAAGAAAACGGCTCCTTAAAGCTCAAAAATTTAATACTTGTATATTCCCATAATGTCAATTGCAAAATAAGCGAGTCAAAATTTTAAAGTTCTTGATTCGTTTTGAAAATGCTAATTTTACAAGTGCTGTACTGCAAATCGCTTGTAAAATTCTTTTTTGTACATACTTAAGCAAAAACAGATGCATATTTTATAAAACATAAAACATTGTAAGACTGGTTTTATTGGTAACCAATATTAGCTATTTGTGACACATTTGATTTTGACCACCACCTGAAGAAAAAAATCGTTGTTACTGATACTGTACAATCATTGGCAAAACTGCTATTCACTAAATTGCTTTATTATTTCTATTAACCATTCAAGGTCAGAAGATATGAACATAGGCATATTTGGTTGAGACTTCAGTCATAAACAATTATTTTTATTAAAAAGTTCCAGATTACAGCTCTGATATTACACTTTAAGGTGAAAAAATGTTTTCAAATGTAGTATCATCTGCAGGTTGAGTTTATTTACAACTCTTGACTACACTTTCAAAGAAATGCAAGTAGCAGAAAGGTTAAATTCTAGCCAAGCTTACCAGAACAATTGATGTTATATACAAATTATTGCATCCTCAAAACATGCTTATATATATCTACACTTTGGAACTGATTTTTTTCAGCTGGATTTTCCTGCCAAACCAAAGGGCCAATTGGCACGGCAAAATGATGAGAATTATGTCAAGCTAATGCAGGAGAAAGGTGTGTGCCAAAATAAAATTCTTTTCCTTTTCACTCTGTCTACCTGTCAGTCAGACTGTGGAAGCTTGCAAATTCAAATTTCAGCTGCTCACTTACATACTATCCCGGGTTAGTGTGAGACAAAAATTACAGTTTATGATCATAACATGTACTATGTGCCATATGAATTCAAATGAGGACAGTTATAACTACGCAGTTAAAGTGATTCACAAAGTTGATAATTAATATAAATATTTATAGAAATACCTCTGGAACAACCTTTTTGTATTTTGTTAGTTACTAAAATTTCATTAAATAATGATGAAGTCCAAAACATTTGAAAGCTGTTTTGAAATACCTCTGTATATGTATAGGAGGGCATGATGGATGAATTCAAAGTAAGATCTGACTGATCACCGGGTCTAGCCAGAACTCCCTGAAAATCATTGACAATTTCAGGTCTTGGGGCTCATCAGAGCCTGGACCAAGAGAAAAAGGCAGAGGGATTAGTCTTGAAAACATGACAGTTTCCCAACATTATTATTCATTTCAACAAAAAATTTAATTCAGAATTTATCAGTCAGTTATCAGTCTTCTGCTGTTAATTGGTGAGCTTTAATTTGGGTTGTTAAATGATCTTCCAAGTCAGGTGGAGTGAGTATAATGTAACTCATCTTTTCATAATCATTGTCTGAAAATAACTATTATCAAAAGTCCAATTAATAGTCCAATTGATCAAACTTCCTTTGTTAATTAATTTCTGGGCTAGCTATTGGGCTTTTAAGCACTGCACTTCATGTCAGATGTAATATAAATAACACCTAAAAACACACATATTAAATACATACACAAGACTCTTTTGAAATTATATTTTTATATTGTCCCAAAATATGAATAGTATAAAATCGATTCATTTTTGGCATTTGGCTATTACAATTTCACAGGTTTACACATCCTTTTTGCAAAGCAAATGATTAAGAAAGACACGCATTTTTTTTGTTTTGGCAATTCTGGCAAGATTTTGACATGCAAGTCCTTGAACTATTTACAAAAAGTCACTTGACTGTTTCCATGGAGGTTGCATTTTGGTGGTAATTAAATAGCCTGCCTGCTGATGTGAGAACATGTGTGTCGGGGATCCTGTCCTGCCATCTTATCCTCATTAGTTTCCCTAGTCAGCCCATGTGAAAATTTTTCAGCTTCTTGGCATGTGTGTCTGTCTGTACACTGTAAAGGTTACATAAGCATACAGCATGGCTGGCAATACAGTTGCTTTGTAGATCTTAAATTTTGTTTGTAAACTGATGCCTCTGCACTCCCATACATTTGCATGATGTGGGCTGAATATGACAGTGTGATGCCCTGGTAGATGGATTTGTCCAGGCAGGTTTGGCCATTTACTGTGATGGTAGGCTTAATATAAGGCTTTCCTGGTACAGATTGATGTATCACCTCTGTCTTTGTGTTCTGATAGGGAGACTGAAATTGTCATAATTAAAAGAGAAATGGTCCATACTCTATTGCATGTCTGACTCAGATGTGAAGGGAACAGTCATCAGCAAATAGATCATGAATAGTCACTTCTTTCAGCTTTGTCTTCACCTCTAGTCTCCTCAGTTTTAAGAGCTTGTCATCAGTTCGATATCTAATGTCAGTCTAAGTATCATAGTCACTGAAGACAACAGTAAGCATGTCAGAGAACATATATTAAAGAGGGGATGGGACCAAGACACAGCCATACTTGACTCCATTGATAACTGAGAATGGTTGAGATGACTTGCCATTGTCCATGACACAATTTGGCATGCCATCATGGAATTGCCTGACCATCATGATAAATTTCTCTGAGCAGCCAAATTTTTCCATTCTCTTCCTAAGACCCCCATGGCTGTTTGTGTCAAAGGCTTTTAACAGGTCCATGAATATTGTGGACAGGTTAGAGTTATGTTCCTGGCATTTCTTCTGGAGTTGATAAGCTACAAACACCATGTTTATAGTCCTTCATCCTTTCCGGAAGCGATTCTGACTCACAGATAGGAGTCCTTGAATGATGTGATGCATGAGGCAATTCAGCAGAAGTCTGGTAGGTATTTTGCCAGCTGTTAACAGCAAGGAAATGCTCCAATGGCTTTCACAGGATTGTCTGTTGTCTTTCAGTTTGTACAAGTGGAAGATGGATGTATCCTTGTACTCCAGGGGTATAGTTCCCTGAGTCCACTTTGGCTGGAAGAGTTCAGTCTGTTTCTGTGCCATCTGAGAGCCTCTTGGTTTTTGACTTCTGATGGTATAGGCACTTTACTCCCAGAACTAAATAACCTGCCTGCGTTGCTGTGTTGTAAAATGCTAAACTAAATTCAGTTACATTTTCTTTTTTTCCAGAGAAGCAAAATGGTGCTAAAGATGACATGGGTCTGTATGAAATGTTACAGGAGTACATGGTGGAAAACGAAGCACTAAGGTAAATTTGAAACGCTTGTAAGAGATATAGGCGACATCTTATAATAATTGGACAGCCACATGCATAGTTTTTACAAACCACCAGTCAGCAAGACCTGACAGGGTATTCACTAATCATTTTGAGTAAGAAACTCAAGCTATATGAAGCTCAAAGTCCTAAAACTCTGATTGTCATCAAGTTTAATTAGAATGAAAGCAGAATCACAGAGTTTTCAGATTTTTCTTCACTTTTGCCACTCTTTAAAACCACCAAAATGTTCAAGACATAGGTGCACCTTCTTTTTTGATTTTTGAGTTTTGGGCTGAAACATGTCATTCATGATTAGAAACTTTTGTGAAAATGGTGCTTGTACATGTGTGATATTAGGCCTGGCTATTAAGAGAGCTCGACATGTGATTGACAGATCAGGTAACTATATTCAAAGATCTATTCACTTTTGCAGCTGGATAAAATTACATATGTCAGTTAATTCTTGGACTTTAAATAATTTTGATCTTTCTCTTTCTCTCTCTCTCTCTCTCTCTCTCTGGTTTACTTTGATAAATTGTAGGCTAGTTACATCTTAGAGTTACATTAAAAATAGTTTGGGTAATATCTTATTTGCTGCACAGCATTATTCCAGATTAACCATTGCACAATATGCCATATACCTGGGTCAGTATTCTTTATTCCTATTTGGTTTCACATTAGTTCCAAAATTGCCAATGACAGTCAAAATTTTCAGATTGCATTTCATTTCATTAAAAACCATATATCAGCAATCTCACAGTTAGAGGCTTGTGTTGTTTTCTGCATGCATATTTTTGCCTCAGAATCAATGTCATGTTAGAGTAACATAATTTTAAGATTATACAGCTGTTGTAGCAAATTACTTTCTTGACCCCAAAAAAATGTATAAATAGATAATTCTGCAATAAATGAAATTATTTATTTGAAACAAAATTTTCAGTGAAGGAAGGGAATTAAAAAAGAAAATACTAGTCAGAAATAGGTAATGAAAATTCCAAAATGTCTCTTATCCAATAGATAGCTGAACATATCAGTTATATTTCAGGACTAAATTGTTTTTGATTCTTTGTGAATAATAGAATCCTTTGTATACATTTGTGTAGGATAGGAAAATTCCAAAATTTTGCACTAGAGTCAAGGCATTGCCTTGTGTCTGATGTACAGAATTCTACCACAGGGTCAAAATTTTGCATTAGATGTGAGAGTTTGCCATGTATCTTATGTTCAGAATGCCACCTGTGGGTCAGAATTTTGCATTAGATGTGAGAGTTTGCCATGTATCTTAGGTTCAGAATGCCACCTGTAGGTCAGAATTTTGCATTAGGCACTAAGCTTTGCATATGTCTGTTGCAAAAATCTGATCCTGAAATTGGGCATCCCATTTTACACTAATGCATTTATGTTGGATTACTTTCATCACATTCCTGAATAAAAAAATTGAAGATTGAAGTCAAAATGCTGTATTGTCAGTACAAATAGTGAAGTCAAAATGCTATATTGTCAGTACAAATGGGAAAGTGAAAATGCTGTATTGTCAGTACAAATAGTGAAGTCAAAAAGCTTGTATTGTCGGTACAAATGATGAAGTCAAAATGTTGTATTCTCAGTACAAATGGTGAAGTCATATTGCTGTATTATCAGTACAGATGGGAAAGTCAAAATGATATTTGAATGGATGTATCACTTTTCAAAAATATAATAGCAGCTTAAACTGTATTGACAGTTTACACCATTAGCAATTGTGTATTGGACCATGCTGGTACAATGAGACACAACAGGCAAACAGTCATGAAATAATGTTCATTTTTTTATTATGTAATAATGTGAGACTTACAATAAATGTTAAGGTATTTCTTGATTTAGATATAACCATATGCTAATTTTCCAGTTGCTGATTAGAAAATACAGTTTATATGATGGATTTCAAACAAATAATGTTGAAACAAAAACATTGCCTAAATCTGTCAGTGGAATTTGTAAATATAACTTGGTTGATACCCTCAGCCTGTCACTCCAAGTTGGAATTGGTGACCATTGCATGTTTTCTTGGATTGTGATTGTCAAATGTTGTAAAGTGCTTAGAGCTTCTAAAGATTAGGCGCTGTATAAAGTCCTCGTTATTATTATTATTATTATAGTTGATGTTTATCTTTTCTTCACTGTGAAAGGTTAAACTAGTAATAATGAAATTCTTCGAGTGTTTGCATGTTCTTTGATGACTTTATAAAAGGCAGGATAGGGACAAAAGCATACCTACAAGTACTTACTGAAAAGACATCATTGACACTGCAAAGATAAGGACAAAAGTATCATTACAAATATCTGCAGAAAAGACATCATTGTTAATGCAAAAATAATTACAAAATTATCCCTACAAGTAACTGGAAAAGGCATTATTGGCACAAGAAAGATAACAAAAGTATCCCTACAAGTATTTACAGAAAAGTCATCATTGTTAGCATTGCAACTCTAAGGACTAAAGTATCTAAAAATCTATGAAAAAGGCATCATTGGCACTGCAGTGATAGAGACAAAAGTATCCATACAAGTATTTACAGTAAAGGCATCATAGGCACTGCAGTGATAGAGACAAAAGTATCCATACAAGTATTTACAGTAAAGGCATCATAGGCACTGCAACAATAAGTACAAAAAGAGTATCCCTACCAGTATCTACAGAAAAAGCATCATTGGCACTGCAGCAATAGGGACAAAAGTATCCTTACAAGTATCTACAGAAAAGGCATCACTGGCACTGCAAAGATAAAGACAAATGTATCTCTACTTGTATTTACAGGTTGCAACCTCCACAGCTGAACTGAGACCTGTCCCTATTTGGTCTGCTTCTTCTTTTGACCATGTGACTATTTGTTGTTGTTTCATTGTTGGAGCATGTACTGGATTGAGTGAGTCCTTAATAACAAAGGACTTGTATACATAAACTATTGGTGAAAATATGTTGTTTGCCAAAGCACCGCATTACGACACCTCTTGATGCCAGTTACTATTTTCAGTCATGAGAAAAAAGATCAATTGGGTTATGAGGGAATTGTGACACTGATTATATGCCCCTGAATATTTTGCTGTTGGATATCAGTAAACCTATTATGGTCTGAAATTTTTAACCAAATTTCCAGATTTACCTTTGACACTGTTAACATTTCATTGGCTGCAATAACGTCTCCAATAAATGCTTTGCTTGAGTGCAGATGACAGAATTCACAACAGTTGCCATATATATATTCAACTTCTTTTTTTCTTTTTTTGCAGGTCTGACAATGCTGATCTTCAGAATCTGAGAGAGACTCATAAAAGAGACCAGCAGGCTCTGTACAGAGACAATGAACGATTGCTAAAGAGAGTTGAGGATTTAGAGAGGTAGGATTTATGTGTGACCATAATACGTTTGCAAATATTTTCAATGGTCCACAGGGGCTTAAAATTCAAACCCCATTACAATAAAGCAAGAATTTAAAATTGAAAACAAATGTACAACAGACTTGATTAATCTACAGATACAGTATTGTACATTTTACTGCCAGTTTTTGTCTAAAAAAGAAGTATCTCAACTTTGTGAGTAAATGAGTGAGCTGTCATATAATGGCTTATAAGTCAATTCAAACTGCAAACTGCTTGGACCCAGATCTGTCATCACATAATGCAGTAATGAATTGGGGTCTATGCAGTTGTTTTGTGTCATCAATAAAATAAACCACATAGACCCTAACCATGTGATGGCAGGTCAAGGTCTGTGTAGTTTGTAGTGGGACTGATG
>QKMX01361232.1:24581-43914 GCA_003401595.1 Venustaconcha ellipsiformis | reverse complement strand
ATAACAAAAAATACTAGCTTGTGGACATCCGCAACGTCCTTTAACCCCATCACCCTTGTCCACAATTGAACCAATCCCCAATCTTAACAGACATCCTTTATGGATCATCCCTTACCTAACCACATGATAAAACATTTATTGCAATAATGTATGTTTTCAAGTAAAGTTTGACAAAGTTAAGGTGGCAAAACTATTAAAGTAAATAAAACTATCTCATTTTTTTCAGCATTTTAAGAGCATTATGTATTTCTTTTGTCCCTTTAAAATGTTGCATCTCTCTGATTTTGGAAGGTGAGGGACAGTGTCCCCTGCTTTTGGTATCCTAGGTGCAACAATTTTTCTTGTCCAGTCATTTTTAGAAACCTACCTAAATCAGCTCTGCATCCAGTTATTGCAAGAAACGTTAAGTTTTGATATAACTTTTTCACTTTTCTAAGTGTGAAAGCAGTTCAACTGATTGTTGAATTAAAAGATCAACAGAACATGACCTAGAATCAGTGTGTCAGACCTCCACTAAATTGGAGGATTACAATTTCAGACTGCATGTACTGGGTGGCAACACATTGGCAGTGATACTTTTATTTACTATTGTGTCAGCTGACAGACCCACTGGGAATGAACACAATTTTGACAGGCCTGCTGGGAATGAACAATGTTTACAGTTTGATGTTTAAATCACTGACTAGCATGTTAGATTCAGCTAGTCCCTTACTAGTGTGCCCACAAGTTTGACATGGTAATGGTGACTAGGCAGGAAATGACCACTTTCTTTTTTGGTATTGTAAATAAATTAATCGACACAATTAACTGACTCTGGTGAGATAAGATTAATTTCTGAATGGTTGAGATGACGGATTTATTAATCATACAAGTAGAAGAAAGACATGTCCCTAGTCCATCCATTGGTTGATTTCCAGACATTCTGTGAAATTAGATTCTAATACACTAGAACATCTGTTTAGGGAAACCGCCAAGCATGTTTCCATTTTGTTCCAAACTAATGAAAACAAAATGAAATAATTATCAACCATGAAAATGCTAAGTTAGAATGCATTTCTGAAACGTTAAATAAAAGAAAAAAATGTGATGGTAAGGGAAATGCAAAACTGAAGAGAATGCAAACAGACTGCAAATGAAATATAGATTTGGTAAAATTATTAGCTTCTGGGTCTGCATCGTACTTGCCACTACGTATTGCTCCATCATCTGAGTATTGGCTGTTTGCAGCATGCATGTTAATCTCAACCAACAAAATTAAAGTTAAAAAAAATAGATAACTGTTTAAAACTTTCTTTTTTTGGGTAAAAATATTTTTTTTGCAAAATAAAGATGTAGTATACAACAAAAACAATTGTATAAACAACGTTTAGAAGGATAAGATGCAGATTTACCATACAATCAATCTACTACTGATATTCCTCCCTCCCAATTCTGATATGGCACTATTATCCCTATAAATAATACTACAATTGTTTCATCACACAAATCTGTTCACCTTTCAATTGAGATCAGTACCCATTGTTGCAGTACTTTGGCATTTTCATTCTTGTATAGTTTTTCTCAAATACTGTAGTTTTTATATCACAGTTGCACTTTAAAATAATAAGGCTGATGCCCAATTATAAAAAAAGAATATGATAAAAAAAATATAAAAATATTAACTCTTCCATCCTCCTGGCATTGAATAGATTGTAAAAAAAAAATTTACAGCTAGATTAAAATATGCTATATTAGATAGAACTTAAAATAATTCAGTTATCAGCTGCCTAAAGCATTTAAAAATAATATTAACTATTTTCTTGCACCCTCCCTCTGCAGAATCAAACATGTAACTGAATCATTGCACTTTTTTATCAGCATTATTCACTTTCCAAAGAACTGTATAATTATTTCTTTTCCATTGTATTTGCTCCATGGGAGAAATATCCATCACTTCCATTTTTAGCACATAAAATGAATGAATGACTTGAGTAACATTTGACGTGAAAGACATCTCCTCAAGAATGCTGATAACATGTAAGCTGGTACTCAAACATAGGACTAAACTGTACTCATTGTCATCTCTGGCATGGTTTCCATTTCACTATTGTATTTCTATGAATCCATTCCCTGAAAGTACTGAACACAAACCTGATTATATAACAATGTGCTTATTGCATCCATTTTCATCTCTGAATTTGATGAAATTGAATCATAATACTCTGCATGAAAGTATGATGACTACAGCATATATGATTTTTGTACTTCAACAAATTCTGTAAAGATCTTGATATGCAGACAAATCCACATGCTTGCCTTATGATTACCTGCACACAGCACCAATCACAATTTGTGGCCAAAAAATCTTAAATTCTGAAGTATTTACGGTATCAGACCAGGTTTAAGGTGAATGCTGCCTTGACAACATTAAAAGAGGTTCACTGAAATTTAAATTAAAAAATACATAAAGGTGTAGTGGATGACTGCACAAAACAACGTGTTGATGTCTTCAATGAACTCTCACAGAATACGAACATAGTGCCTTACATTAAAGCACTTGTAACCTCTTTCGAACGACATCTATACTTGATGATGAAAGCAAGGATGTTGCTACAAATGCAAAGCAGTTTGCTTTAGACCAATCAATATGGAACAGAAGTTATCAGAAGACATTCACAACATTCCATGAACAATGAACATTACTCTGGAAGCTGCCTTTAGAAGGACGGTCAATGAAGTTGTTCTTTTCAAATAAAAATTCATGAACACAGCCAGTGGAACCTGTACAAATTTGGAAAGATCCTATGAAGTTTCTTTTTTGAAAGTAGGAAACTTCAGATTTCTACTTCCTCCCTTCACATAAAGTTTCAGAGAATCTTTCCATAATTCTGATTAAGGTAAAAATCACTGAAACAAATCTGCAAAGAAGCAGAGTTTCCTTGCGACACATTTTCAGCCTGAATGGAAGCATTGAATAAGCAGATCTGTACAATCTGTATCAGAACACTGTAGTTTGATCTTGTACAGTACACTTGTACATAGCAAGTTGTGGCACAGAACATCTGAAGACAATATCATCATTTAGATGTTTATTCTACACTACTGAATTCATTCCACGAGAGTACAGACACAAAAGCAGGAAAACTAAAACTATACACAAGTATGACACACAATTGCAATAAGCTTAGTATAATATATGGGCTGACACATGATTTTTACATATCACTGTTCACAAATTACTGAATTTTTATCTTTTGATCTAATCAAATGACTTCATCTCCATGGATTCTGAAGAAATTCAAAACTGTTAACAAGCATAATGAAAACGTAACCTCTCCCAATTTTTTCCCCTTGATTTGAAAACACATTTCTCCCCATTATTTTTCATGCACTTTGTAAGGTCACTGGCATGAGGAAAAAAATTAACTGTTTCCTCCTATCACTTGCTGCCAAAACTTACACATTCAAATAAAATTTTCATCATGAACTATGATAGGAATGAACAGAATACAACATTTCTTCTTTCTGCCTTTCTGAATTAATCAACTCATGAATACTTCATTCACTGAACACAGTCCCATTTTATATCTTCTGCCTTCTCCAAGAATAAGCAATTTGGAAACACTGCAGTCTTGATGGGCTGACAGCGGCTAGATAAAAGTTCTATTCTACATATAGCACATTATCAGTCCTCCTCAAAGAATGAATTGCAGCCGACACAATATGAAAATGTCAACACAAAAGGCGATTGAAGCAGGATGATTACGTGAAAGCTGGTAGCAGCAGCAACATCGATGATAACACTGAAGAACATAATTGGATTCACACACTTTACAACATTATAAATTTGATCATGCATCATGGGTCATTCAGGTCACAGTTCATGTCTCAGAAAATCCACTGCAATCAAAATCTGGATTGGTACTCTCACTTTGGCAACAGACTGAAAATCAGAAAATAACTGGCATTGAAACACTTAACAATCAAAGGATTTTATACGCACTTTATTCTCTTCTTCTATAAATTAATTTCCCAATGAAATGTCAGACCACAACCAATTGCTTGACTTGTAAACAATTCATTAATCCATCTGCATTTCCACAATTTCTGTTGTTTCCCTTGGGCCAATAGTAAGTGATTGGAACTATTTTTTAAAAGTCGATGGTTTCATCCCCATCTTTTGTACAGTGCTTTAGCAATTGTCCAATAAGGTAACCCATTACATTTTGGACAAGAGGCCCAAGTGAATGTGAATTTGGTCACCAATAACAGCTGCTAATAGCTACATGCAAGATTCACTTACAATGAAAATCTGGTTTATTGGGATGCTTTCTGATCAAATAAAAATGTTGAAAAGACCCATGTTCCACTGATGTCAAACATGTCAGAAAACCCTATTTTTTGCATGATGAAATGGAATGGGCATACAAGCCACTGTGATTATGTCACATCACTAAATGGGGTATTCAAAGATGAAATGAAGTGCCTTATGTCTGATTTGTTATTTTCTAACTTTGATTATGATGAGTGAACATAAAAAAATAACCCTTTTCAAGCAGATGAAATCTGGTAATCCCATACTTTGTTTAAAGTCAGGCTCAGGAATAACTGATACGGTTTGATTTTGGATTTAATTCAGGCTTGAGATGTTTCTACCATGGCTTTGATTTACCTACATGTTACAGAATTCTCTGAAGCAAAAGTGACAAAAATTAGAACACACAATCACAAAAAGTTTCTGATAAAAAATTCCTGAGCACTGAGAAAATCAAACTGAATTAATTTCCTACCAAAGTACGCTCATTCCAGCCTTGGTTACAATACAGAAATACAATTTTGCTTTGTAGAACATGCATTCCAGTGCAAGCCTTTTCCTTTACACACTGGGAATGTAAAAAGCTACAATATATTTTGATATACCATGAAGATGAGGTGTGCATGTCGAGTATTACAATGATTATATTAAATTAACAACATGACCATAAATGTTGAGTGTTATGGTATATCGAGAGTATTACAATGTGTGTCATGACAATACTTTTTTGTTACTAACAAAGTGCCTTTACTCTTGTATATTTCAACAAGTCTCTCAAATGGACTGATGCTCTACTGACTGACAAGAACGTGCAGGAATTCAAGTTAATTTCTTCTGTTTTAACTTTTGAAAGCTGAAACCACATTCGATATAGTTTAGTTAAATTAGCAACAGTTGTGGACAAACTAGTTGTCAGATTGGCACCGTTTTGATTAGTCCCAAGTAGACAAGAAATTTGGTGAAATATGTAAATATGACCACTCATTCAGGGTAGCCCTATTGAGGGTACATTTGCATCATTTTCACAATGGACCAACTAGGCACTATTGAAACTGTTCTGGCCACCCTCCTTACCATGTCAAAATGTCTTTCAATTAAGAACAGAAATAGCAAGATTTTAAAGATGACCATCTTGGTGGTCATACTGGATGTCAGATTAATATAATTTTTAATTTAGCATCAACAACAAAACATATGAAATCTTCCGACGAAAATCTTATTTTAATGCAACATACTGTTTAGGAGGAAAATTGACAAGATCTACTATGGTTGCCAGATTAGATATCAGCCAGGACCAATTGCCATCTGGGACCAGTCTTTTGGTGAAAGCACAATGTTGACATGAACAGTCAGCTTGAAGTAATAAAAAGATTTTTAAAAGTCACTGTGGTGGCCATATTAGTTGTCAGATTAGTACCATTTCCATTTACAAAAGAAACTAGAAACCATAGAACATCTTCCAGTGAAACCCCCATGTTAATTAGACCATTCATTCACAAGTTGTATTCATATGAAATTAAAGACTGTCACAGTGGTGGCCATATTGCATGTCTGAATAGCACCATTTTCATTTAGGATCAACTATATAGCATTAACAAGTCTTTTCATACAAACTCCTGTGTTAATATGAAAATATATACAGGAGTAGCAGTCATGGAAAGATTTTTTAGTGGCTGCCCTGGTGGACATACTAAATGTGTGAAGAAAACCATTTTTATTTAGCACTAAACAGATGTTATAAAAAGTCTTCTGGTGAAAATCCCATGTGAATGTGACTTTTCATTCAAGAGAAGTTATAACAAGTTTGACTACTGTAATGGAAACATTAGACATCCAATCAGCACCGTTTTCATTTTACACCAACTAAACATCATAAGATGCTTAAAACTGAAAATCCCTGTCAATATAATTTCCATTTTAGAACAAGGCTTTCAAGATGGCTGCCATGGTGAATGTGATGTCCACTAAAAAGGCTTCTTACGATGACGAGTTCGTCCTAAATCAAAATGAAGCTACTGTAATATTGGCACCATTTTTACTTAGGACCAACTAGACATGGTAAAAAGTGTTTTAGTTAAAACCACCATACATTCTAGAGTAGTGATAAGATTTTCAAGGTAACCATACTGGATGTCCAAGTGGAACCATATTCATTTCATCATATGAAATCATCTGGTGAAAACTCCATGTAGATTTGAATTTCAGTTCAGGAGTAGTAATAGATTTTCAAGCAGTGGTAGCCATACTGAATGTATAGGCAACACCTTTTCATTCTGGTGAAAACTCCATGTCAATCTGACTTGTCTATTCAGTGACAACTAGATTTTCATGATGGCTGCTTTTGACCAACCGGATCTTTAGGATGAATGAAGTTTTATGGCAATTAGCTTAGGGCAACGATCAACAAACTGCTAATGGACAGACATATTTATATAAAAAAATTTTGGCTGTGGGGGCTACAGAGGCTCAGTGGTTAGCATACTGAACTCACAGCCTACCATCAGACCAGCATGTGTCAGCTACCATGGTGTGTCCTCCAGAAATGAACTTTATTCTAATTGCCTCAGCACTGAATACCCTATTTGTGTCACTGTGACATATAGCACCAAACATTACATTTTTTGTTGGCCCTAAGAACTATTTGGTCTTAAAATCTTACAAAGATGAAAAATGAAAACTTCGAAGACTTTGCCTTTAAGTAGAAATAATTTCAAATCAGTTAAAAATGGATGGATACTGAAATCTTAATTGGCAACTTGTTTGTAAAAAAAATTTGAATAAATCAATGTTTCAACAGTATGAATCTACTGCTTACACCGTTTCTAGCGATAAACATTAAATTGCCGTGACATCAATAATTAAGTTATTATAATGTAATAACATCCATAAACTTGAGGACAGTGCAAAATGACAATTATTTACATCCAAGGTTGATTTCCTGCATGCAGTAGGAAGGGCAGAGGACATTGTAACTGACAGAAATATTCCACCACTGCTGTAGTTGAACTCAGTAGCCACTGATATAGAAGAAAGGAGACTTGTACCAATTTTACCATGCTGTTGCAACTATGACTACATTCTCTGTATCTCACCATTCACAACCCAATGATTAAAATCAGATCTCCACTGTCCACTAGGGGGTTATTACCATAATCACTAATTTTATAAGCCAATCAGATGAAGTATTGTATCTTTGTGTTTGGGAGCCTAAGCTGTGTGGTTGAAGAACATCAATATGTGCCAAGCAATTTGATCCTCTTTCAAATTTTTGAAAGCTGCATTTACTATGGCTAATTCAGTGGTTACCAGAATATGTCAGATCTCCATGTTGGACACGAGAAGTACTTTTAATCAGACTGTTCACAACCAAAATATAAATAATAACCATTTTTCGTGCAAATCATCTCTTTTCTGCAATAATCTAGGTAAACAAGGGAGAACTCCAGCTCCACACAATAGAAAATAAAAGCTCTAAAAATCTAAAATTTTGACCACCCTCCCTTCAACTCTCAAGGATAGCATGCAACAGAAAAAAATTAAAGAAAACCCAAACAATCCAGAAACGTGTTCATGGAACATGGATGCACAACTTCAATTCCTGAAATTGCTTAACAATCGAACTTAACTAAGGTATGCTGGACAAATGTACGACTGTATGGACACAGATAACACCATATGCCCCCAACACTATCATTAAGGAACATGCACATTGTTTGTTTACACACATTACACTTAAATATACCTATTGTTACTGAATGTCTAACTCCCCACCGCTGTATGTTGGCCATACTGACAAGATAGCAGAAGTCAGGTGATTTATGGTGGTTCAATCCTCTCAACCGTATCTTGGTGGCTGTTGCTGCAAAGATAAACCATGGCCCTGCAGGGAAACTTCCAGCTAGCAATGTGAATGATGCTGTGAAAGGAGACTTGTTTCCAATGTGGAGTTTCAATACTGCCAGGCCAGTGCTATAACAGCTCAACACATATACATTTAGCAACAAGACATATTGATCTATATGTAACAATCAGTCAGCTAAAACACTTCGCAAGGTATACACTGTGGTGACAAAAATGTAGGTAACACAATATTAACAGGTAAGATTACCTTATATACAATTAAAAAATATTACAGGTGACAAAGATCAAGCACACTAACTACTGCCTGAAGAATGCTGGAGAATAAAGTGTCAATTTCAGCATCTGAAACAAAACTAAAATAACCTTTCCCAACAATCTGTTATACTTCTCAGTTCTGCTTCCTGAATTTGCAATCAATAATGAATTTTGATCTGCCAAATATGTAATTGGATTACAACTCCATATTAAAAACAATCACAAATGAAATTCTCATGCACATAAGAACTTTTTCCAAAGAAAAGTGGCAAATATGGCAAATTTCTGAAAATGTAAAACTCTTATGAAATCAGTACACTCATTGTTTACTGACCCCAACCCCATCCCAAAAGTTGAGCTGGCTATACCATTATTTTCATTTAAATAGGCACACACATATCAAACAGCATTCAACTGGCATAGTAACTCACAATTGAACAGTGAATTGTCATGTTTGCTAAACTGTATCAACCTTTCAATAATGTGCGTCTACTTAACTGATCAAAATAGGTAATATAAAAACACCCAAATAACAATTAAAACCTGTAATGGCACCTGGTACAGAAATCTTCAAAACAAAAAAGTACAGCAGTCCCTTCTCACTCTTCATAAATAGCTGATGCATCAGTCAGCAGTATATATTTCTGACATGTACATATTTACATGCCCAGTTTGGCATTGAAAAAATTAGGGGTAAACTTAACTTTATAGAATACAGCAAATTTATAAATGCAAGCAACTGTTATGTCAGTGATGCTTTGCCTTAAAACAAATGGTTCAGACAGTGAAGTTTTGATATGCAAATCTGCTTCAGCAAACATTAGTAAACAAAAAATAAGGAAAACAAAAAACAAAAACATTTGGTTTGTTGAACATGTACCTACAAAGACTGCTATGAAAATTTGCAACTTAATGACACCTTTTATAATGTCTATAAATTTTATCATCTCATACAACATGCTTCCATCTAAGTAACACTGTAAAATCACATATATTAAGTTGCATTTAAAATGCCACATTAATGAAAAAATATTCAGAACTGGTGAGTGAAAATGGTCATCCATTTGCCTTCTGTTGACCTTCAGAATAAAAATCCAGTAACTAGAAAATGAGCCGTGTCTACTTACAAGTTTATGCCACATTTGACACTAAAAATATTCAGTTGATGCTATTTATATTAGAGAATATTCCCATTTTAATGAGACTGCCAGTTTCTGCATTAAATCTCCATTTTTAGCTGTGATTAGTCTAGCTTACAAGCTTGCCAGTCTAATGCACGATCTATGCAATCAACCTCATTTAATGGTATGGATGCAGAAAATGTGAACTTAGAGACAAATAATCAAAATTTAGAATTACCATCCAATCACCACAAGTGCTGATATATCCACAACTTTATTAATGCATACTATCGGGAAAAAAATGCATCTTAAAACCCTTTATCAGTGAATTCAAGGCCAGATAATATTTTCAAAAGTTGGTTCAAATTTGCCTATTAATGAATTTTTGTTTGGCCTAGGTTGAGGTTGGTGCTGACTTACAGTTTTGGGTATATTATTAATTAATACCTTGTACATCATACTCTTTATCTTAAATAAACATTCACTAATACCATTAATTTCCCACTAAGTAGATTTCTGACTGAAGAAGGTGCCCCAAAAATTTAAATGGCACTAAAATATTTTAAGCAGATCACCCTAAGGATACAAAAATTTACATAGATACTTGGACAGTTACATACACTTACATGTAACATCTCACTAGTGAGAATATATTTGTACAACTTCTTTCCATATCAAGTAATCTCTCTTTTTACGTCATTCAAAATCTCTCAAAGAAAAATTCAGTTAACTTTAGTACTGGGCGAAACTGCACATACAAGTTACCATGAAGAAATGAACCTGTACATGTGATGCACTCTATAAATTCATCATACAGTCTCTTGATTCACTCTGGGCCAAACCACAATAATCTTGTCCATGAAAATGTTTGCATGTGCAAATAGCTAAGGAGCACATTTGAGGAAATCACTTGTGCATAGACAAACCCTTAAAATCTATGTTCTGAGCCCCAAGTGGCTAAATTGTCTAATGTGCTCACCTTTACATATCACTGGCATCTCACCAATGTCCGCACGAGTTCAAGTCTCGGGCTTGGCCATCATGGGTTTGCAAGAAAGCTTTCCAATAGCTTCCTTTCAATCAGTGGTTCTTCCGCCACCACATATACTGGCTGCCATGTATAACCCATAACAACAAATACTAAGTTGCTAAGGGAACTAATTCTGAATAGAGGGTTGGGGAAGTTTGTTGGAAAAAAATTTCAGGCTGCCATATAAGCTTGAAAAAATATTCTCTCTTATTTGTAGAAATAAAACAAACTTGCTGTATAAAATCAGTGTGAAAAAAAAATATTACAGTTCATAAGAATATCACTCACCCACCCAATCAACTTCAGGTACATCACCTTCCTTCATGTCCCACAGTGATCAGTACCCTGCATGGCTCTTTCATATCAAATAGCTTTTACCGCCATCCTCTTGTGTACCACTCAAATTAAGAGCATAATGTTTTTCTTAATGTTTATGCCCTAATTTGATAGTGACAACAACAGTACTGTAAAAGTAAATTTGCATTACATTTTTTAAGACCTTATATTGTGTGTGACGAATGCAAAGACCCACCACAACCCACCCCAGTCTCTGTGGATGTAGTTTAAAATACCTTCAGACCAGTGAGCAGTTATTTGATCCACTTTACAACAGCAGTTACACAACAGTGTAAAAAAATGTCCTTGGCTGGAAAAAGTGATAAGACCAGTATCTATACACCATCACCTAATAATATAAAAGATGCAATTAACTGTTATGAAAGAATCTTTGGCCCAAACAAAAGTTTTCTCTTTGTCAAAATGTACTCCTTGCTGATGTCATGTCTTGGTTCATATGAATACACACACAGACACATTAAGCCTAAAAGCAAAATGACATGACAGTTCCTGATACAATAAACCCCTGCTAAACAATCAACCATATCAGCATTGGTAACTGTCTTAATCTGGCTGCTGTGATAGTATCAAGTCTAAAACAAAACCAACAAAGACTGAATGCTGAACAAAATTACTGGTTCAAATGAAAAATTATAGCGAAGATAACAAGTATGACACCTCAGTTTTGCACCTAAAAAAAAAGAAACCACATGCTGTGCATATTATATTGTCAAGTATGAATGAAAATAGAATAATGTTAATCAATCTTTCTTGTATTTATAACAACCAAAGATTTCAATGCAAACTAACCCATCATCAAAGAATAGGCACTACAGTAGCTCCACTTATCTGAATACCTTGTCTTGTTGTATAAAATAACCCAAACCTTTCTCTACTTCTACTTGTCAAAGCAAATGCTTTTAACACGAGTGTGGATGGATTGATATGCACACACACAGACACCAACATGGCTGCTAAATAAAGCTCCAGCAATGGCAAACTGAATAAAAATCTTTTATGGGAGGGTGTGTGGTATTGTTTACAATGACCACCATATGAATTAAAATGTGCCCTGAAAAATGGTTTTAAAATCTTATTGACTTGTATATTTGGGGTTTTAACAGTTTTCTAGGTCTTCAGACATCAAACCATAATGTTGTTGCAAGCAGTGTCTCAAAAAATGTCTCATTCAATGCCAATGATACTGTTTTGTGGTCAGTAATTAAATAAAGCATTTCACTGTGATGGACAAGCAGTGAGGTGCATTCATTCATGATACAATAAAATATTTTCACACATGCTGGACATATTTATCATAACTATAAAACATTAACTGAACTGACAATAATTTGTTTGGATTAATGGTCATCTCAGCATCCAATAAAATCCCCAAATCAAAATATTTTGCATGTAAACGAGATACTGTTAATCCTGATGAACGAGTTCAACAGTAAAAAATCTGACAATTTACAATTCAATGTCTTGGGTATAAAATGAATAAATAATAAATCTATTCATGCTGAAGCCTAAACTAAGACAAAGATTTAAGAAAATTTTAGTAAAAAATAAGTAACGATGTAATTTATGTATCAACTTTCAGCACAATAATGTACAATAACTCCAACAAAAATGGCAAATTAATTCCACAAAACCAGAGATTTCACAATTTGTAAATAAAAATATGAAAATGTCTCGTATTGGTACTGGATAAATGATATTATAAATTGCAAAAAATCCCAATGTCAATATCTAAAGTAATACAATAAATTTAAATTTTTCATGAATTATAATGTCAATAAAAGAATAAATGGTCATATTTGTACTTGTGAGGCATTTTCCAAAAATGTATCATTCACAAAATGTTCAGATTTTACAAATGTGTGATAAATACAATTTATAGCAATTCCATGTATACACCAGTCACCTGTAACCATTTGGATATAGCAAGATCACATGAATGTGTTACTCAAATTGTAGCACTTCTGCTTTTCAGCCATCACAAATATTAAATGTAAAGGGAGACAAACTATTTTCTTTAGGATATCTAGTTTCTCTGTGTTGTAAACATACAACTTTGATTTCCTACAAGAACTTCGGCAGACTGGCTTAAATACACCTTGTCCTACACAATGTATTCCTCCCCTTACACTTGAGCCTTTTAGGTCGCTGTCTTACTGCCTAAATAACAGCACAGTATAGCATGTTCTGAGATCAAGTGATATCAGAAGCAGAATTCAAATTTTCAGGACTTATCCAACACACTTGGCAGTACATATTAACGCCTTTTTTACAAAAAAAGTCTGATGGACCTTACTCTGTCTTTTTCTAATAAATTCAAATTCTCACACAAGTAAATGGATGTGTTTTTAAGTTCTGTTAACCTAAATTACAGTTGGCTGTAATGCAATGGAAGCCAGGAATGCTAAAAATGGATAAGCTGAAGTCTGTTTCTTTAAAGAAAAGAAAAAAATATACACCAATATTGAAGAAAGTGTTTAGATGGCTTTTTTTTGTTCAAGATACTTATCATCCTTTTCAACGATTTTGGCATTCCCAGCTTCCATCTCATTCCATCCTATTGAGGCATCAAGATGGTGAGCTAAAAAACACAAATGCTGGAAGGCTGCTTACATTGTATAATTTAAAAAAACATAACTGAACTTCTACTAATTTGAACTACAGTTTAGGAAAGAACATTACTTCCCCTCTACAGACCTCAATACTAGTGATGCATAATTTTACACAAAGTTTAATCAAACTATATATACAGTATGATCACAGTTTTAGTCTTTGGGACATGCTCCTTGATGAAAAAATTAACAACCTGCTGCAGATAATCCTCATTTTGTAAACTAATTGAGAAATGAATTAAGTTTAAACAGATTCCTTATAATGGGTAAACAAACCAAGTTATCAACTTGGTGTTTGGAATTTGGAACTGATCATGTATAAACAGCAACTCAACAGGATTAAAATCCACTAGGTCTGAACTATGTAATTTTATTGAACAATATCATACTGTTTACCATGGAGACAATGTGACTAATTTTGATGTTAAATTATATAAAAATGATTATCCAACCACGTATATTTCCCAAAAGTAGTTTAGCATTTTTCTGTAAAAAGAAAATACATATTTACAAGTGAATTAATTATTACCCAAGGTGCAACTTTTTTTTAGCTATTGCCAAATTGAGAGAGAGAGAGAGAGAGAGAGAGATATGCAGGACTGAAACAAACAAAAAAAATAAACTAAATAAAGGCAACACACAAATACAGTGTTTCAATAAGCACCTGTGAAATCATTTCTGAATAATACTGTCAGCAAATCCATCACTTTGTCTCAATTGGCAAAAGTACATTCTGTTCAGCAAGTTTACAATGTGCTTGATTCAGTCTAAAATCAAAAAGGTAGTAATATCTCATTTTTCTTAAGTCTCTTTAAATGCACCCTAAAAGTGCCATGAAAGAAACTTTGTGCTAAAGGGTATACAAAAGGATCACTGGTACAAGAGAACAGCCTAGAATGAACCCTGCCTGTATTATTTGGGCCTATAAAATTATTTTTTACCAGTATTAAAAAGTACTATCCTTTTTTATGCAAATATTTCATCATTTACAATAGTCACCTCATCAAAATTCTTTCTCTTGTCAAGACAAGTATGTACCATATAAACCGAAAAGGTTCCTGAATGTCACAAATATTAAATCATTACGTAAGAATTTGTTTTCCAATTTTTCATACAAAACATAGTGTTCACATAACAGATTCTCAAGATATTTTTCAAAAGAACGAGAGAAAGATATAGTGCAAGAGATAAGGAAAGATGGTATTTACAAAATGTTTATATTTTTTACACTATAGTTCTAGTGTGCATTTTGGATTTTTAATGTAGCCTTATCAATTTTTCATTTGTATCGCTAAGATGTCTGCATTGCGACAGTTTATAGTGGTATCTAGCACTGGGGCTTCATGCATGTAGCATAATATCCCACCCTTCACATTATCACAGGCCAACCAGTCCAAACAATAACCTCTTAATGCTGTGCATCAAGCAAGGCAGCTACTAGTACCATTTTGGTATGAGAGCCAGGGTTCAAACCCGAAACCTCCTATATCTGAGGTGGATGCTCTAACCACTAGGCCACTGGAGCAGTCAGTACAGTTCTGGTGTAATCATTTTTTTTTTGTTATGTACAATTAAAAGTCTAATTTTATGTTGCTAATTTATTTACACTTATAAGCTTACACAAACCAGCAAAAAATAGAATTGCTTTTCTTTATCAAAAATGTCAATGCAGTTTTGTAAGCCATTTCTGCATATTAAATGCTGAGAATATCTATTACAAATTTTTCAATTTAATACAATTCTGCAAGCCATTCCTGCATATGTTGATAATTTTAAAACATTAGCAACTATTGATAATAACTAATCATTTCTAATTTATTTTCAATACAATAAAAGTATATTTAATATTGAAAACTCTGAAAAATAGAACTGTACATGCTGGATTGGGCTTCACATTTTGGATGTTGATTTAGAAGGACCAATGTACAGGGACAGGTCTTAGCAGTGACTGCCCAGACATCATGCTGTGGAGTCTGCAGCTGGGGGGTGGGGATCGAAGGCAATGCTAACCAGTGTGCTATTTTGTTCAGTACAAACTTATAATGACCAGGACATGTTTTAAATTTTCCCCCTTGGGAGAATAAAAGTTTAAAAAAATAAGCTGAACTGACTCCACCCCCACCCTTGAACCTATTCCAATGACTCACTCCAGATTTACACAAAAAAATCTGTTACATTTTACTAATTGCCTCCTGATACAACTACAATGATCTTGTTCAAGAGTCATAAAAACACGTAATTACACTTTAGTCTTAACAATGTTCCTTAGGCTTAATTACTTTTAGCAGGTTTTTGTTGTTGTAATCTTGTCTATATCTATGTCCTTATGTGTTAACTAATACTGTAATGCATTTAGAGCTTTTAAAGATTAAGCATTGTACTAAGTTATTATTTAAACAAAAAAACAATTACAATATCTAGGCTGCAAAGTATGTTGTACCTTCAACATTTCATAGATTTTTCAAAACATTAACAAATGATCAATTTACAATAACATCATGATTGCAGTAAGTATTGTAAACTTTCTCATTACCTTTAATAAATGAAGGTGTTAATGACTGAACTTTATACACACCCAGTGAAGTTAACTCTTTCCACAGCAGACAATGAAATCAAGAAACAGACAACAGTCTTTCCATTAATCGTTTGTGCAGTAGTGCATCATATGACTACATGGATTCCATCTTGAAATCCTCAATTTAAAATATGACACCATGATTTGTGTTCAGAGTATCAAAGTTATAACGCACCCCTACCCTATTATCATCGCAAGTCAAATCTAGTTTCAAAAATGCTAACCGGTACAAGTAATAATATAAAGGTATGGTACATTACAGTTTATAAAAAGTTTTGGTTTCTAAAAAGCATGCAAAGGATAAATTGCTATTACAACTAAGCAGCACCGCGAACAACAACAATGATCAAATAATCCTCCTGGATAGGTTCAGTTGGCAGTTTTGGAGCTCTGCTAATAAGGTATTCATAGCCAAACTGACATGGTGGAAAAGCATGAAGCAAGCCAATATTCTCTTTGTCTTTGGTCTCGTAATTGGGAAGGGTTATCACGCCTGCGGCTTCTTTCTGCTTCAGGTATGTGACTAAATTCTTCAGTGGTCTTTGCTGAATTGTCCTACTTGGATCTTCAAAATTCTGTAATGTACTTGGCAATGCCAACAGTATACAATGATTCCTTGGACCAGCTATATTCACTCTTTTCCCAACATCATCCAACTTGGTTGGGTCAAGCCGTAAACGCTGTTTGATGTGAAGAACTGGAGTCTCTGTTGTAGTTGGGTCTCTCATCAAGTTATCAACAATTGTAACATCTCCACTCACTACATGCATGCGAGCTGGAAATGCACTGCTCTTTAAAATTAAAGCACCATTCCAAGCCACAGGCAGATATTTAGCCAGGTCCTGCATACTTACTGCATCCTGAATTTTCTGTTCACTCTCACTCGACAGACCTTGTTTTTCATCAGGATAACCATTACCACTTCTTCTAAAGACTTTTTCACCATCTGCAAAGTCTTGCTCTTGTGAATACCGTCGCCTGTTCTCATATTCACGATCTCTGTATCCATCAAATGATCTGTTTGGTGAACGAGATGTCCTTCTAGGGTGATCAACATATTCATCAGGAGTTCTTGGATGTCTTGGCCTATCACTTCCTTTATCCCACATATCTGAGCGATGTCTATCATCTCTTGGATTATCAGGATTTCTGTATGCACTTCCTGGGTCATTTCTGTTGTCCCAATTATCATTTCTACGCCTATCGCCACCGTCATCATATTGTTCTCCATAACTGCCACGCCAGGCGTCTCTAGGTTCATCATACCCTCTTCGACCATCACCAAAGTTATCTTCTGATCTTCTTGGTGAAGGTTGACCACTAGCGGTGATGTGACTTGCATCCACAAAGTCAACTCTTAGCCGCCTATCTGAACCTCCAAGGGGAAATCCTCTCATCTCCTGAATAGCTGCTGTAGCTGCATCAATGCTGTCATAAAGCACATAAGAGTAGTTCTTTCCATGAGGCCACTCTATTCTGTGAATAAGCCCAAACCTATCAAACTCGCGCTCAAGTGCTTCATGGGTCACCCATGGCCCTAGACCACCCACCCACAAACAAGTTGATGGTGTAACTTTGCCATAACCAATTTTACACTGAAATCTTCCAATATACTTTCCAGACATATCTACCTTTGCTTTGTGTGCACAATCAAGATTCATATATTTGATAAAAGCATAAGCATTTCCTTGCCCTCTTTGGGGTCTCTTGATATCGACCTCTTCAATAGGACCATATCTTTCAAATATTCTTCTAAGCTCAGGATCTGTAATATTATAATCAAGATTTCCAACAAACAATGTTCTTGTAGCTTTAATATCATCTTCTGGAGGTATATGATCAAGATGATGAGGAAATTTCTCCTTACCACCTCTGTTATCGTGGTACTGATTGTATTCTTCTCTATCTCTGGGCATATCTCGTGGAACATTTTGGTACCTCATGTTTGGTGGTGGAGGTGGTGGTGGTGGTGGCGGCGGCGGTGGTCCTCGTCTCATATTTTGACCTCCCACTGGGGGTGAATTTTGTCTAAAAACCTCACGATCACGACTAGGGCTTAGTCGCCTTTTATTATAAACAGACTCAATACGTACAGGTCTGTCAAAAACAATCAATTTTGCTTTAGCATGTTTAGCAGCCCTGGCGTCCTCTGGATATCTGAAATTTATGTATGCAACTCTTTGATCGCCTGTGTATGTAATGTTTACATTAAATTCACCAAACTTTTTGAACTCCCTATACATGGTTTCCTTTAGAGCATGGTCTGGAACTTTACCAGAAATGTTACTAATACACAGTGACCTATATTCTGGTGGTTTGTCAGGATTAACGCCACGAGGTCCCATTTGATTAAACTCTGGCTCGGGTATTCTATCTTCCCTGTATCTCACACTGCCACCACGCGACTCCATCTCTGGTTCATAATCGCGATACTGTTTCATCCCTTTTAGCATGTTGCGCCCAAGGCGGCGGTCCATATCCGGAGAAAGTCTATCTCTAACAACATTGTGATCCAAAGGAGGATATCCAGAGCTTCTAGAACGTTTACTTCGTGGTGAACCCTCCCTCTCTACAGAACGCTTCATGTTAATATGCAACCAATAAATGTTTTGCAGTTCGTCTAAGAATTACTCGCCATAGTATTCGTAAAAGCCGAGTCTGTTTAATTATAATATTCTTACACGACCCATAAAGTATAAATTATGATAAATGTAAAAAGGTCTTTGAAGTAAATACATATTAATTCTATAACATAGACTTTCATGATAACGGGAGCTACTATGTTGCATTTAGTTATTTTCAGCCTAAAATAAATAGGATTTGCTTGTTGCACTATTTTACGCGTAGTACACAATCAAAGTACAGGACTAAAAATAGTTCGTTGCTCAAGTGCTCGTCTGGTGTTACGTTTCCTTCACAATATTTCCATTTGAGAATTATATATCATACAAGCAGTCAGTAACACATCATGATTTATACAAGCTAAAATCAAACCACATCGGAGAAACATTCCTTTTCAAAATAGTTCTACTCGTATTCTAAGAATTTTATAATTAGCATTGTTAAACCTTGAATTTTCTCAATCGAAGTCTTAGAGCATCAAAATTATTTCCGTAACTTTAACCCTCTGAAGTACTACATCAATGTTTGCTAATTGATGAGTGTTAAAGCAATAATATATAATTTACGCATGAGTTTGTATGTATGTATGTATGTATGTATGTATGTATG
>QKMX01361232.1:0-24381 GCA_003401595.1 Venustaconcha ellipsiformis | reverse complement strand
CACACACACACGCCTGGAGAGATTTCTTTTTTATGGAGGGGAGGAAATTCAGACTTAAAGTANCACACACAACATGTAGGAAACTTGAAGGCTGTGTTTGCCTTGAAGGGTTTTGATTCATCGCAGGCAAATGTAGATCAATGGCTTTTTCATACTTGACCAATTACAGTAATTTTTCACATGTGCAATTATGAAACTTGATGCATGTATTTATTTTTGGGATATTAATCACCATAGTGACCTTTTGTTTTATGACTTTGAAAGGTTTTTGGATGATGTCACAATGGAGCAGGCGAGACATCACATTCCATGAACTTCCGTCTCTTACATCACACACACACACACACGCCTGGAGAGATTTCTTTTTTATGGAGGGTAGGAAATTCAGACTTAAAGTAACTGGAGTTAAGATTTTGACTATGCATATTGATGTCAGGTCAAATCAGTACAGGTCAAGGTCATTTGAGGTAAATTGTATTCATTTTACATCTGTAACAGCTACATTCAATTCTGTGGGTGGCTGTCTTCGGTTGGTTTTAATACTTTTTAATACTTTAGAAAAGGGGTACACAATAGCTTCCATCTCTTAAAATAGAAAGTTTGAAAATATATTTATTCTAGTCCTGATTCATGTGTTTTCTTCAGACGATATTGTACAGTCGGCATACTGAATGTACTTTGTGCAAATATTGTGTTTGATATATTTATAGATCTTGTGTTTTTATGCACATAACTTGAAAAATAAAGTGCAAATTAATTCTATTATGGAATATTTGTGGATATGCATGTGTATATAATAGCTACATGTGAAAAATGTGATTGTTTATTTTTGCTCATCTGATCTGACTATATGTTGGTAACTGCAGGTATGTTGTAGACAGGTATGTGTATGAAAGTAATGCTTTTAGTTTTTAATTAAAATTAGTTTATATGTACTATGTACATTGTAAACTTAATTATGCTTTATTGTGTATCAAATGGTGCTTCAACTAATAAGTATACACTTGATGACAAAAAACAGCATAATGTTAAAGATTAAAATTGTGTGAACAATTAGCTATATTGAAATAATTTTCCTGATTGTTGTATTATTGTAGAAACCAATGTCATAATTGAACTCGTTAATCAATATTAAACAGTTCACTTATCCAAATATGTTATTTTGTAATGAAGCATCCTTACATCCTTACATTCAGATTTTTTATTGGTACTTTATGCACATGTTTTACTTGGGGTGTTTCCCCAATGCTGGAGTCCATATGGCTGAGTACTTTGCAAAAAGGAAGTATAAACAAATTTAGGTTGAATCCATTATGTATGTAATCATAACTGTTTTAAAAGAATAAATATTGTAACTTTATGTTACACATTATAAACATTTTATCACAGTCTTCTCAGGTCCCATTTTGCCATTTTGAAGAAGTTGTAAATTGTTAGCACATTCTTGTTATAGCTGTTCCTCATAACTACTTGGAGAATGGAAAATGGTGCTGCTCTGACATCCAATACTACTACTAAAACTCCTCCTCAACAGACGGTCATATTAGTCTGGTGTTTTCACAAAAAAGTCTGATATCTAGTTGGTCTCAAATGAAAAGGGTGCTGGTGTCTGACATCCAATGTGGCCACACTTGCAGCCATCTTTAAAATTTGGTAATTAATTCTCTTGTACAGAATGTTGTATCACTTGGATTTTTTGCCAGAAGACTGCTTCTGTTATTTTGTTGATCCTAAATGAAAAGGGTGCTGATCTAACATCAGTATGGTAACCATAACCACCAAAAATAGTTATTGCTAATGAATCTGTGATCGTATTTGAATGACGTCTAGTTGTTTGTAAAGGAAAATTGTGCCAATCTCTCATCCAGTATGGCTGCCAGAGCATCTGCTTTGAAACTTTTAATATTGCTGATAATTATCAAAGATGCTTTCAGCATTAGGCAGTTACAAAGAAGAAATGGTCATGTATTGCATTAATGGAAATGTTTCTCGCCAGTAGATCATCAGCCACATAATGGGAACTTTGCTTATCTCTGCTAATCATAGCAGCCATTTTTGCTTGGGGGCTGGACCCCTACCAGGGTACTACACTGGATTCACAAGGGGACTTTCTGGGCCCCTGACCTTTACATAATTTTTTCTCTCCCACCATTTAAAAGCCTGATATTTAATGAAATTGTTTACTCAAACCATTACACAACCAGAAGACAAACTAATTCAACAAAACATGTGCAACCACCTTCATGGATAGTAAAGAATAAATATTTCATGTGAAAAGTCTAAATAATTTACAGTGAATAGATAGTTCACACACATGTTTAGAAGTTATGGGAAGAAGAGACATCTCTTTGCTTTAAAACAGTAGTAAAGGTTCCCTCACAAATTATCTTCCAAATCTGTGACTAAACATTATACCACATTTCAGAGTGGTGATCTTGCATCTTGCTTTTTTTCCCCCCATTAAAAATGGTGCATGTTTTGAAAGGAAAGCAAGGCTTACATATGTATTTAAAACAAGGTATCACATATATTCAGTATTTAAATTGACAAAAATATGTGTTATTTTTTATTTTACCAGTGAACTTGCATCTAAGTTCAGTCTTAGTTTCAGTTAGAGACATTTGGTCATCTTAGATCTATAGGATTTCAGGATGTATTGATTTATCTTCAGAATAAATGATTCCCAAATTATGTTCCTATTTCACTGTGCTAAGTGAACTAAAATATGTTCTTCAATCATAGAGTCCTTTTACAAAAAGGTTTTGATTTAATTTGCAGTCAGGATCAAATAATGCCAGTCAAACAAAGTCAGAAAGAGTTATTTGTTTTTATTGAGCCTACATCAATTTACAGATTAACATTGCAGTCATTTATTCACTTCCAGTGGTGTAATAACAGTTGATTAAGATTTCGGTTCAAGTTTTTCATCTGCTTTCATTTACTAGACACGTTTATTCTAATCGTACTTGGTATAAAGAAAATTCACTCTTTGACTTTTGACTCAGAATCAGGGTCCTAGACATCTAAGATTTGCATCGAGGTTTTGGTTGAAGTTTTTTCATCTGCAGATATTTCCTAAGCCTCTTGAGAGAGACTCATCACAATTGGCATTATGATACTAAGACTCTTATTTCTGTGACATGTCTGCTTTAAGGTTTTGGTTATTTTCTTCATTTTGTTGTATTTCAAGAACCCCTTAGGATTTTCTTCAAACTCCAGATAATCATTAGCTTCTTTTGGTGACAGGCTTGCTTGCCTCTCTGCATTTTGATTCAGTGTCAGTCTGAGAAAATCTGTGTTGTGGTGGTTTTGGGTAAAGTTTTTTTTCATTTACAGATGTATCCTAGACCTCTACATAGTTTCTCATCTAAATTAGCATTATGAATCTAAAAGACTAATTCAATGACACATTTAAGGTTTTGAATTTTTAATTTGATTTTATTTCCTAAACTCCTTGATGGATTTTCTTCATAACCCAAAAGAATCATTATGATGAAGCCATGTTACTTTATTCAGCGATTTGTTTTTTTGCTTTCCTGTTTGAGTTTGGATTCGAGGTCACATTCATTGAATATTTGGTTAAAGATTTTGGTTGAAGCTTTCATTTGTTATATTTCTAAACCTTATGACATACTTTCTTCATATTTGAATGAATCATTACGAGGTTAACACAGTTCAGTTGTTGAAATACACACTGACCCCTTTGAGTTTGCATATAAAGGTAATGGTGATACTTTGCATTATTGTTTTGGTTAAAAATATTTCATTTGGTTATATTTCCTGAACAAAATGTGATTAGAGTAGCCAAATGGATGAAGGCACTCATCTTCACTGACCACTGACCTCTGTCCAGGTGGGTTTGAGTCTCAGACTCAGTGTAGGTATGTGAAAAAACTGGACAGTAGCTCAGTAGCTTTTTGTTGGTTAGTAGTTCTTTCAAGGGTTTTCCTGGGTTTTTACTCCACCAAATGTACTGGCTGCCATGTATAACCTGTCATGTGCTGGTAAATGGCATCCAAAACAAACCAAACCTAAACCAAAGGATGGATTTTCTTCATACTTTTGATCAGTTATGTTGATGCTAAAACAATAAATTCTACAACATGCATGCTTAACCATTCAACCTTCCGGTCAAGGTCCCACATTTAACATTAATTATTCGATTCATGGGATTGACATGCAGCATACTTGTACATTATAAACATAGCAGGACATAAGAAGTGAAACTGATGCAGTGAAAGCTTGCATTGCATATAAATCACATGTTTATGTGGTTAAAAGTGAGTACGTGTGTGTGTGTAAATTTTATCTTCTTTGTATTCTTTTTTTATGTGACAAAGATGTAGATGTCTTTATTATTTGTACATAAATATATGAAAAATATTGTTCTAATTATTTAGTACCACAAAGGTGGTAGTTTGTAAATACTGTTGGTGTCATACTCTTGGATCATACATTATACAAAGCATGAATATCATTCTAACATTCTTAAGACTTTGTGATAAGTTTTAATTGTGTTATAAAATCCTCATTAACTCTACAAGTTTTTTCAAACGTTAATTTTTATTGTTGTCAAGCTCATCTTGGTGGAATCTAAATCTGACTTGGTCTGGCGTCCATGTGCCTGTCCATACATCCATCTTGCATCCATCCTTCCACGACCAAGAATAAGGTCACTCAAAGTATTTTAGAATAAGATTAGTGTTAAACTTTTTTAATTTTCACAATACAAAATTAGGGCTTGACCAAAAAAGTCCAGCTGCAATGTATACTTTGTACTTGTATAAATATTAAAACTATTTTATTACCATATATATACTCACAAATCCAGTTTAATTGCAACCAATTTAGAGCCTATTTGCTTTTGCATAATGTACCAGCAGTTCAGGATCTATTATGTTTGTTCTACTGATTACTTCTAGCAAACTACATAGACTTAGATCTGCTAGAGCATGATGCAATAGCAGATCTGGGTTTGTGCAGTTTACAGTTTTTGATAAATGAGAATATATGGTATCTATATCGGAAATTTGTAAAGAAAGACTTTATAACATGATCATTTTATTCAGTTCTTTTCTTTACCAGTTATATTGTGTATGAGCATAAATCAAATTTTTAAAAAGTTGGTCTTGTCACTTGCATGGATTTTTCATAACAAGCCTCAAGGAAATGAAGCAGATTTGTAGTTGTTATGACATTTATTAGCAGAAATATAAAAATATTGTTTTTCTTATTGGCAGTGTTTGTTTCCAGATAAGATGCATCTTATTTCATCATTAGTCACAAGGCATAGTCAGTTGATATTATGGCTCTGCTGTTATGTTTTCCACATGTACCATTATGGAGTCCATTTTTCGATCTGTTTGTGATCAAACTTGGAATGTGGACTTAAGCCTTTTAAAATTTCAGATGATGAACCTGATCCACGCATGTTATTGAGGTGATCTTTTCTGATTGGCTGACATAGAACTAGATTTATGATCAGATTTTGATAAACTATAATTGTTTATATTGTCTGTACTTTGGTACTAAATGAGAGTCATGCATACTAATGAGGTAATCTTGCATATGATTGGTTGATCTTGTTATCACATTGTCTAAAATTTTTCTGATCCAGTTTTTATCGAACTCGCAATATACTCGCATATCATCAAGATCTTGGACAGGTTCTCAACGAGTCAGAAGCATGCATATTTATGCATTTGTTCGACTCTGCTTGTTCCAACCCTGGAAATCAGATTTCTGGTCCAGTTTTGATCAGATGGGAAATATTAATGTTATTATATTTCATCTGATTGCCTGGGCTTGTTACAACTCTGGAAGCCAGATTTGTTTTATTGGATATTGACAAAACTTCAAATAAAGGCAACCTTTTGTATGGCGCCAAATAGTCTAACAGCGCTGGTGTGCCATAAAAATAGAATCAATCTATCAATTAATCAATCAAATATAGACTTGTATGATCAAGATCTCACTTGAATTTCATCATGAATGGGATATGCATATTAATGAGGTGATTTTGCATGTGATTGACTGAGCCTGTTACCTTACTAGGGAATATTTTTCTAATTAGATTTTGTTCTTACTTTAGCTTGGTTTGGTAGTTTGCAGCATAATAAAACAAGTAGGGTATTTTGTACTAAGGCAGTTTGATAAAATTCGAACCCTTTTGAATGCAAGTCCATTACTGTGGCTATGATCAAACTTGTTGAATAGGCTTAAATTATTACGCACATGAGTGAGTGCAAACATGAGCAGGTTCCATGCATATTAATGAGGGGATTTGCTTGATGGACTTAGCTTATCAACACTTTAGGGACAAATTTTGACCATATTTTAATCAAACTCAGTAAATTTATTACATAAGTAATATTTTTATTATTAGCATCCGGTGTTTTTATACCACTTAGAGACTGTATTTGGTCAAACTTGGTAAATAGGCCATAATCATCCAGATCTTTATTAAGTAGGAACACGAATGAAACTAATGCATATTAATGATGTGACAACTATTAACTACATGTCTAGTAAATCTAATAAAACATTTTAAACAATTTTATATGATAAAGCTGTTGGATGAGTTTGATAATATTTGATTCTTCTCCACTTTGGTAAATAAGCATATATTATGATCGTTATAGAGAAGTTGCTATACAGTTATGATCTGTTAATCAGATTTAACAAGCTTGTTTGATCTAGGGATGGGATAATAATTCTCATTCATTTTCTGTAAAAGTTTGTAATGCAGTTTTATTGATGATCAAAATCTTCTATGGCTTCACAAGATCTTGGATGACTTATGTTATGGGGATACAGATTCATTATGCCCTGATAATAAGGAAAAAATATCATGATACAATAAAATAAACATGATGACAAGTTTGGGAGATAGTTTTCATAGTTTGTTTTAATGGTATTGCATAAGCTTGGTTAGTGATTTGCTCAACTGTTAACTTAAGTCAGGTGAGTGATATTGGGTTTCTTGTATTTGTATGATATATTTTTGATGTCCTCTCTTAAAAAAGTTCATTATTAAATAGAAAACAACAATTAAATGATGAAATTGGCATATTCTAGAGCAGAGATTACAAAATACGGTAATGAGCCAGATCAGGCTGATGTCTTGGTTCCATAGATCCATTATGGGGTGTAGCTTTAAGATCACTTACATGGCTCTCACCCTGGAGAAAGTTGCCCTTGGCTGTTCTAGAGGGACTACTGTACATGCTGTACATCCTCTTTGTTTCCATTCAGCATAATGGTTTTCTTGTCAAAAGATCGTCCCTAGCATGTAATGATAGTGGTTGTGTGTCGGGCTATAGCTTTTGCTATATATGTCTGTCTAAACATTTTTGTTTGTGTAGTACAACTCTGAAACTGTTGAATATATTACCGTGAGTTTCCTACACATATTGAACCCGTTTCCAGGTGTGCTTGTTGCTATTTGCCATTTTTCACTTAAGTGTTTTCATGTTTTAGGCCATTATTTTTTTGATTCATCCGTGCATCTATCTATTATTCTAAGTTCCAATCTGTCTTTCTGGAAAAAGTTCCAATCTGTCTTTCTGGAAAGATTTTCGTTTTTGGAGCAAACTGTCCAAAAATACAAAAACTTGGAACTCATATTCGATTAGTGGTCTTAATGTAACTTGGATATTCACAATTCTAGAGTTTCAGTATTTGTTTTCGTCCATTTTACTATCCATCCAAACATCCATCCATCCAGGCATTTATCCTCTTTGTTTCCAGGGCAGAAATAAAAACCACATAAAGTTACTTCTGCTTGGTATGTATGTTAAACAAGTAATGCATGTGTCCCTTTTGCTATTCATAATTGTCAAGTTCAATAGCTTTAACATTTTCATTCATTTGTCTGTTTATCCATCAATCCCTTATACACTTTTTAATCTTGTGTGCAGTAGCCATCCCAGTAGACCTTTGGTTATATGCAATTCATCAGTTTCGGTATACAGAATATTCGTATCTCTTTAGCCATCCATCATTTATCCATGCTTTCATTTTGAAAGCAAACCTCCGAAACCATCTCAGATATAATTTTGAAATTTGGCAGTCTTTCATCTGACCATAAGGTCAAATGAGTTTATGGAATGCTCTTTCATATAACCAATAAGGTCAGCTGGATTTATGGAATGGTCTTTCATCTGTTGTGTACCACCTATGTTGTGTCGCCCTCTCACAACTTGTTCAGTTTGTACATGATCTTACAGTCGTCATTCTGAGATCAGGACCATTCAGATTTGTTCAGTGGGTAGAGATCCGTTACGCATTATGTTCATTGTTACTATAAGTAAAATAAAAGTAATCGAAAGCAGGTATTTAAATGATGGAAATCTGCGCAGCAGACTTACAATTTAACAAGCATACTGACATGAAGGTCTTTAAAAATTCATCAAATGATCCACTGATAAATATTGCAACTTTTACTAAAACAGTGACGCGACTGGCTACCGTTACATAAATAGATCGTTAATTGACAATCTCAAACATAATTTGAAAGTATCTTTCCATATATGACTTTAAATTTTGTACATATATTGCCGATCCATAGTATAAACGCAGCGATCTCCCCGAAACGATGACCATAGTGAAAGCACATCACTGGTGGCAGGAGACGCTATATGCAAAATGACACTCATTATGTCTGACAACTCGACAGAATTTATCTCAAAATTTGGGATTGCTTAGATGGTTTCATCAGCGACATATCCACGATAATCTCCGATATGTTCACAGTAAAATTGGTTCAGCCAGATGTATGGGCGGACTTGTACCGACAGAAACAACCCAGTCCAAACTGTATGTTTGACTCATCCTCTATATCCAGTCAAATCTGTACACTCCGGGCTAAGCTACACGTGGATCTATTGCTGACGAGATTGAATGCAAAGCTTCCAACCTTTGTCTCTACAGCCCCAAGGCTTTGGCGTTCGACGCTCTTGCCACATATGATAACGCTATAGACGTCTGCGCCCATCCCGCTACAGCTTTTAATACCAAAACGCTTGGTGACCAGAATGTCGTCTTTAATCTATTTGCATTGCACGAATATGGATAGAAAAAAACTGATTAAAGAAGAAAAAAAAAAAACCAAAAATATAGCCAACAGAAAATCAAAGAAATAGTGGATCAAATCTGTTAAGGGAATTTCCAAGGAAAATGCACGTATTTTCCTGACCTATAAACACTACATCCATTGTTGGTCTGGTCACAGATATGTTGAATTTGCACGATTAGATAATGTCAAACAGGATCTCAGTGGCAACATTTCGAAGACAAATTGTTCGACAGAATTGCTAGGGTCACATAAGGTTTACCATACGGAAAGCATTCGTGGGAAATGGAGTTTCTACAGTGGTGTGAAGAGGAATACATCATTTCGCTTAAAGAATCGTTACCCCAATAGTTAAATTTCTTCTACGCCTTTTCAAGATGTAGAAGTCATCACCAATCACTATAAAGTTTCGGCGTCAGGGAAGAGAGAATATATTACAAAATGAAGTCATATTCAACCTTACGGCAATCATTGGAGTTACACAACCGAAGGTTTTGACCCTATATCCGAAAGGGAATGAGTAAGGTCTGAACTGGTCTAATTAGGCACTGTTTGAACCGCAATCGAGAGTATCGTTCGTTCACATTCGCAAAAAATCTGATGCCTTACCCCTCTAGCTAATATCATTAAGCAAATTCAGTGAGATGCATTCATTGTAGATCACAAGTTTTCATGTCCAGCGTGATGGATGAATGCACTTTTGACGGTTTAAAACAGCATCTAGATAATCGATAAGATGCAATGATAGGTTCAAAGCTATCTGAGCCAAGACGACGTGAAGAGGGCAGTCTCGTTTATTTACATCTCGAAAATATAGAAAAGTCGATATCTCAAGTCTGGATATGTCGTCCAGAATATGACGTGTTATTAATCTTGCGGCGACAACTAACAGCAATGCAAACACAAGGAAGTAACTAAGAAGAGATTAGCACCATGTAAAAACTTCATAAACATTTTTTCAGAATGAGCTAGATACATTGTAAAGGACTGATGTGATATCCCGTATGACTACTATGGTGGCTATCTTTAAATGTTTTATCGCTACTCCTCCTGAAGGATTGTTGAATTGGCATGGAGGCTTTATAGAAACTCATATTAAAATACATAGTTTGTCGTAAGTGAAAATGATGATCTGATATTCAAGGTGGCCACTATGGCGTGATAGATGAGCTATGTATGTTATCCTTGTTCTGAATGGATGTTCAGATTGACACGTTTCTTCCAAAAGACTTCAAATGACATGCAGATGGTCATAAATGAAAATGGTGCTGAACTGACAGCCAACATGGTGACCATCGTTATAATGCATTTTTACTAGCCAAGGTTCCGATGTTACGCATTTCAGCTTATGAAGTTAGAGCAGTCGTCATGAAAATAGCATTCTAATGCGACTTTTCCCAAACTGGCACTAAGGTTGGGAAGAAGGGAAGAGATGATTTTATCTAGCTTACCTTCAAGATCCTGTATCTCAGTGTGCTCAATTTGACCCTTATCAGCAGCGCAACAAGCTTACTTTGACCGTTTCTCAATTACTTTTCTCTGCGACTTAGCTTGTGGTGGTGTTAGTGGGGGTGGGCATCCCCTCTCCATAGCCTTATCTCGGCATAAAGTCACTACTCCAGCCAAGTTATATCTGTGGAGTTAAAGCTGCCTCACTTACCTTTGGGGACTGGAAATGAGCCTTCACCGGGGTAAGGGGATGTTACTCACTCTGCCTTGTAATCCTAAGGTATTATGATTCGGTAACGTATTTAAAAAAAAGATACTAATTTTTGGAGTACAATTGTTTCTTTGGTCATCCTTACTCGATCATAATATACGGATACACCCTCCGAACGTCTGTCTAATTTGGACCCCAGGTGGACAAGTGGTCTAAGGCGCTCGTCTTCACCGTCTGACATCTTATGTCCGTACGCATGGGTTCGAATCATGGGCTCAGCCAGCGAGGTGTGTGTGTGTGTGTGTGTGTGTGTGTGAAGCTTGCTAATAGCTTCCCGATTGTCGGCGGTTTTTCCCGGTTTCTTCCTCCATCAGATATACTGACGCCCGTGAATAGCCTCTCGTGTACTGAAAAATGGCGTTAAAAGCTCACATAATCACAAGCAATGTATCCAATGGGAGATCACTGTTGTCTGACTGCCACTTATTTAGGCAGTCAGCTATTAGCTTTTATGACGGAAAGCAAAATGGGGGTGGGTGGGTCCTCTCTAAATTTTAGAGATAGTGGTAGTCCTCTTAAAGTTTTGTATTCGACTAAATATTATAGAAGAAACCCTTTTATTCATAGTTACTCCTTGAAAACGGAAATCATCAACGTGGAGTTCTTACCCGAAGACCTCTTGTGATGTCCTGTTGTTCTTTATTGTGTTCTTGATGGGTGGAAAAATAAATGGTGATAATCTGGCTTCTAGTTGTTCACCTAAGCAACTAATTTGAAAATCGTATTGCCGAAGAATATCATTATTATATATGGTTTCAGCGCTCAGAAAGGGTATTCTCTTGAATTCCTGGAAAATCTTTTTAGCCAGTAGAATGTTACGTCCTTTTAAGGACTCGTGTTGCTTTTGTTCAATCCAATTTGAATTAAAATAAAGGTACTGAGCCGTGTCTTGATAAATTAATTAGTTAGGTTTAGTTTTGTGTTTGTGGTGTTTAAAGACATTTTGCAGCACGTGAAAAGTAATACACGGCGGCCATTATAATGTGGTTGAGAAAGAACTCGAAAAGTCCACAGGAAGAACAAACGAGCCACGCTAGGCTATTTGCGAACTATCTCGCCTACTCGTGTTAGTCCACCCGAGACTCTTGGCCGCAGACATTGATGAAATGTGAGCGATCTGTTAAGGCGAGTACCTTGGACCACTCTGAAACCCCGGTACAAAAATAATGAAGCCCATTGTATGTAATATAGAGATAAAAAATTAAATTAGCAGTTTTATCTTTTTCTTTCTTAAGTGTTTCTGCATCTGTTGAATTTTTGCATTAACGTCTCGTTAAAAGCACTATTGTGAGAAATTTGTGTTCCATGAACACATTTCAAGTTTGTTTTTTGATGGTGTTTTTTTTTATTCTTCTTATGAAGTGAACATACCTCACACCAAGCATAGGTTACGTTGTTTTGATAGACCAGCTTTGTACCTACTAGTAATGCATTCGAATTCCACTTGTCGCAATCTTATCGGCGTGATATCATTGTATGCAAACATTTGAATCGGCTATAGGTAAGGGTTAAACAAAACTATGTACATTTATCTTGTTCAATGTATTTAGTGCAAAGTCATTACTCACTGTTGGTATGTTTTTCTTACTCTCGACTAAGACTGAAAAAAAAATCAATATAAATTCTTTTGATAAATAGACGTTTATCAGACACGTTATGAATCATAGTAGAGACCAATCATTTCAGGGACGCGGGTGTGGGTTCGTTTAAAATAAAAGTTGGGTTGCTAAATAACTTGAACAAAAATATTTTTGCTGTGATTTACTGCCAAATTTAAGCAAACAAACAAATAAATTATTACATGCCTTATATTAGATAAATAATAATTATATTCAGGTAAAACAAAAACAAATTTTCTTTGGCTCAAAAGAAAATCCTAGCCCCAACGTCACCGCCCTCGAAAATGTTTTGCACGGTCCCACTTGAAAAGAATTTCTATGAATTGAATATAAGACCATTTCTGAGTTTGAAACCGTCAAAGATTATGACATTCTTAGCCAATACTATCAAATGCTTATTTTGTGGATTTTAATCCCAAACACTTTACCAAACGGTTATTTGATTATATGGGCTTCTGCTGCAACAAACATGATAAAGCACGATGACACAATCCATGCAAAACATGATCATGACATTCTATGTAGAGTATCATGACACAGTCAATGCAGAGTTTGATGACAAACCATATAAAACATGATGACACATCTATGTAAAACTTGATTCTATCCATGCAAAACATTACGAGAATCTAAGTAAAGCACGATGACACAGTCTTGGCAAGGCATGATGACAATCTGTGTAAACCATGGCAATCTATGCAGAGCTTGATGACAGACTATAAAGCATCATGACAAAGTCCACGCCGAACTTGAAACTGCCCATGTCAAATATGATGAGAATCTTTGTGAAGCAAGTTGACACAGCCTATGCAAGGCATGATGACAATCTATGTAAACCATGACACTATGTAAAGCATGATGACAAAGTCTATGCAAAACTTGACACTGTCCATGCAAAGCATGATGACAATCTATGTAGACCATGACACTATGTAAAGCATGATGACAAAGTCTATGCAGAACTTGACACTGTCCATGCAAAACATGATGACAATCTATGTAAAGCATGACACTATGTAAAGCATGATGACAATCTATGTAAAGCATGATGACAATCTATGCAGAGCTAGATACAATCATTGCAAATCAGTATAACAAAATAAAATTATGACGAATTTAAAATGCAGAAACACACACACAGGCTGAGGTCTGCATTGTGATAATCTTACGTTTTTATGGAGATTGGAAGCATCAGTGCTGATGGCAAGATGATTACACCTGTGCAGTGTGAGGGAGGTTATAAGGATATGCTGAGGCTAACACAATTTTATATTCAGCTAAATTTACAGTACACATGTATCAGTTCAACAACTATAGAAGGTTAATCTAATATGATTAAAAATATAATTTATAAAGAAACAAGCGACTTATGTGATACTGGATGACTCAATAGCTGTTTAGCCATGCTATTAAAATGGATAACCAATATCAAGCAGACTGTGTTGGCATTCAAGCCTGATAAAAATCATACAATAAAATCGAGATAGTAATACACGTGTCTTCAAATAAAACTCGTTCTCATAAAACTACATCTAACCAGACCTTCTTTCTTTGAAGACGTATTTGAAAGCGTCGTGCATGTCAATGCCCTTATCTACTTGTTACTCTTATTTAATTATCTCCAAGTCAATGACCTGTTGAAAACGAAATGAATAAATACCTTAGGTTTAACAATTAACTCATAACGATGTCTCCCGATTTCGGTTGTCTCGTGCATTTCATGTGATGTGGGAAACACCACATTCATATTCAGTTTTAATAAATGTTCTCTAATGAATATTTTGGAATAAATGTACGGATGCTGGTGTAGTTTGCTTTGAACCCTTCCTTTGTCTGGTTATTTGCAGATTCATCTTTATTAGCCAGAAGCTCTCGTGGATTGCTTGACTTTGATATTCAAACACGCTTCCATCTTTGTCGTAAATGTTGACTATGTTGTCTTCAATTCTAAAATTATTTACCAAATTGTTATTCATCTCTTTTGGTCCTCGCAGTGTTTATGTTTTTTTAAATAATCCCTATTGATCCATTCTATATGTTAATTTTATTGAGGAGTTAGGAAACTTCTGTTAATAGGCTAAATTCGTCCAAATATATTTCAATATTTTTGAATTATTTGGTTTATTTAAGCCATGTCAGTTGTAATCTTTAGGACTATCATCATTTTGCTATCATGAGCCATATTTTGGTTATTTATACATCCAAAAGAGATAAGTTAGAGTAGAAAAAATTTAGACCTTTTTTGGGAGTCAAACATATACCCATCTCTTGGGAATTGTAGAGCTGAAACATATATTGAATACAGCATTTCAAATGGAACATACAAAGAGAAAATCAGACAAAAGAAAGTTAAGTAGTTGGAAAATATTGGTGAGAAACATATCTAAACGATTTATGAAATTCTGTAAACCATGAGCTGCAAAACTCACAATGTCATTGTCAGTTAGTATAATTTACACCGCGACAGACTTTATCAAAAGCCTTCTGACTCAGTTAGTTTACAGAATGAATTGAAAGATGACTATTTCAGCGGATGTGTTGCATGTAATCATCTGGCTATCAGAACAAAATAAGGCAGTTGAGAACTATTCGTCAAGAACTGTGTAAGGCACAATGTTGTAACTTGTGAATCCAAATAGAACAACTCTGCAGAGAAGAGAAGAATATGTACTAGTTGTTTTGTTTTTGGCGCATTTGTACCTTCACCACACTCGTTATAAGTGAGATCATAGGAGTGACTGCCACCGTATACCAAAATTGTACAGGAAACATATATTCGATAAAACTGTTCAAGATCATGACGGAGGCAATGTGTACTCCCATACTCGTCTAAATAATGTAGCTGACAATCTCAAATTATTCAACTTTGTTTCTGGTGATCTAATGTTGTTTTATCTATTTTTGCGGGTTATCACTTTTTTCCCCTAGTTCAAAACGTCTCCTTTGTTGTTCAGGAACACATCTATCACATGCCTGCATGTGGTATAAAATGATCAGCTATTTCATCTGAAATCGTCATGTTTTCTTAAATGTAGACATCAAGGTTAGAGCACAGTAGATGAAACATCCTGTATTTTCAACACTGTGTATGATTTAAGGTATTGACTCACTGTTTGTAAAATGTTGTTTCAAGTCTATTGTGAAAGTCTGACCTTTTCTTTGGTAACACCTTTGTTTCATGCATTTACGCATCTATTCTTTACTTACCCTTAGTTTTCGCCTCTACATCTTTTATTATTCTAAGCTGCTTTGACCTTTACGTACATCAGTCTATTGAAATACGAAATTGGCCTGCCATCAATAATGGAAGTTGTAGACGTTTTCAAATTGATCATTTCAATTTCGTTTAACTTTTTCACATTCGTTGATTTTTGCCTGACAAAATTGTTTCTCCGAAAATTAACACGAGAGCGATAGCACAATAGTCTGGCTCCCTGATAAAGGAAGCTGTTTTTCCAATCCACTTAATGACAGAAGTGGAAATCTATCCATTACGTTGCAAATGATTTTGGTGTTGGGCACTTCAGTATTTCAGGTGAACTAAACTTTCTCTTCTGTCGCATTAGTGAGAAACTGAAACAAAGATTTCTTCAAAATATGATGGCAATTACAACCTCGAAACGTACACGATAAAATGCCAAAGAGGAAATTACTGTAAATATTAACAATGCAAATCTTGATGCTGAAATTCTGAAATGCAATTCATAAGTTAAAGTCACTCTGAGTGACTATCATACAGTATACACGATCACCCAAGTGCTAAACTGTTATAAGCCAATTAGATGCAATTTGCAAAGTTTTTGAAAGCCCATAATGTATACATTTCATTGTTCTGATCAATAAAGTAATATTTGTTTTCAAACGATATTATTTGACTTTTCAAGCTTAAAATATTTTTATCTTGACTTTATATCATACAAGGGATATTCAAAAAGTTTTGTTTATTGTGTTATAACTTTTGTGTTTCTTTGAACCTATCAGTAAACGTAGTGTAGAACAATACACAGTAGAACAATAAACAGTAGAACAATATACAGTAGAACAATAGACAGTAGATGATATGAAAGGAGAGCAATTGATGACAATGCTTGATACATAGCGGAACATATTTGATTAATTCGTGAGAACATACGGACGAAACATTTCAAATTCCGAAACGTTTGTGAAAGATGGAGCTCTCATTCATCAACGGCTGATGAAAGACAGACTCGGATTGAAATTGAAAAGCAGTCACTCGCCAGATTCAAAGAGAGTGGCCAGAGTGCGTTTGGATGAGACTAACAAAAGGTGATTAAACATGGGTTTACTTTGTTTAAATTTTTTTCTATCGGAGTAAACGAACATAAATCACACGTTTTTCAACGTGGTTGGACTATCAAGAGTTTTATGCGCAATAGTTTTCGGTGTAAAAGGCTTGACCATCCAAGTACATGTGACTTTGTCTGCTAGTGTCTCTAGACATGTGTAAACCTCCAATTTGTTGCCAAAAGGTGTGGAACGTTACCGAACCACCCACACCGCCCGTGATATCCATCTGCTCCATGAAAACGCATAAATCTGCCGCCATGACAGATTTCCTGAAGGAGCACAACATCCAGACTTTGCTACATGATCTGTATAGTGCCATTTAACTACAAGTGACGTAATGTTCGCTGATAAATAAATTTGTTGTACAGCGCTCTAATATTTAGAGCTTGTTAGATACCGACCCTGCCATGTTAATGGTCATTACAAACAATTTCAATGGAGTGTAAATACAAGAATTAATTTTAGCACACGAGATGACGACGGGAATGTAATAGATTTTCGTATAAAGTAAATGCATTGAATGAATAGTTTCATATCGTTTATAGATCCAGGTGAGTTCTTGCCGTTACATACTGAGACATAAACAAAAATTAATAGTGATGTAGATCTCACCATTTACCTTGAAACCAATTCTGCAGAATCAGTAGAAGAAATCGATACGGATAATATAAATTTCGTACGCATACGAGTTGGTGCTCAAATACGCAAGACCCTCAAGAAAAAATGTTTGAAGACATCAAAACATTTATGGAACCCTTATTTAACAAAGTAGTATTGAAAGATCTAACAAAATCTTTGAGCTGCGGAAAGTTTGACTAGAACAGAAACAAATGTGATTAAAATGAGTAGATATTGTTTATGAAGAGATTCAGAATAGCATCCACTGCTATGCAAAACTTACAAGCAGTACGAAAACAATCGGATGATTTATCTAGACTGATGCAATATATAGAACCGATCGAGCAAAATGTAAACACTGATCGAGATGCAATGGAGAGTGACATGAAGAAACTATGAAGATAGACATGATTTTAGCGATAAAGCCAAAACTTTCAAAACAATGGCAACATAAAAAACTGAAAGATTGCCACCAACCTGCGAATGAGTACTTCAAATACCACTACATTTATTGTACTTGCGATAATTGTGTGTATTTTTTTCAAAAATGTGTAAGGAAACGCTAATAATGCGGTGGAAAAAACTTGGGTGGAATGTTAATGAAAGACATTGCCATATCCTATAGAACTTTCGATCTATTAAAATTAAATAGGGACCTACGATTTGTTATTACCTGAATGAGTTGTAAGCCACAAGAGTTAACAAGGTAAAATTATTGATAAACTGAGAATGCTGATAACAACAGCTACTAATGCGTGTAATACTAGTACAACATCACTCCAGTTTGTTATACATGGAAAGCTGTTTAGAATATCACTTGACATTCTGATAATAACAGATCAATGTCCACCATATCCATCATGTTATAGGATTTTAGATGAAACACTACACTTGTAAAAAGCAGCTGAAATGATTGAAGGTGGCAATAATGACAAGTAACAGAAAAAAACAAAAACATCTGTTCGTAATTGATATAATTATCTCTAAATCGATTGCACTTACAGTGAAATTTAGAAATAGGTTCGTTTTATTTGATCATTGCATTGCGAGATAATCATAAACTTAGCAGCTGATACACTTTTAACAAACATTCACTCGATTGTGCCAGATTATTCTTAATGCGTGCTTAACCGATGAAGCCAGAACCTGAATTTTACACTCACGAATAGCAAACAGCTCACAGACAATAATAGGTCTTCCGAACATAGCGTATCCCAAGTTTTCAATTGATAGAACAGTCTACAGAAGTCGATGAGTACTGTTTTGATGAGTAAAAAACACAGATAATAGAAACTTGGCTGTTAACAATTTTTTCATTCACATTCACTGCAACTTGCTTGAATATAAAATCAATCACATTAAGAAAAATAACCATGGCAGCGAACAGATACTTGCTAATGTTTATTTAAGTATTCATTTTCAAGTCAAAATTAAAAAAAAGTTAATGCCCAAACACTAAAGAGCTCAGTCATCTGGCCAACATTGAAAACAATCAACATCATCACAGTTTTCTTTTCGTCGTGCATTAATTTTGTACACGACATGGATACAGCTAGCAAATTTTATTCTAGTAATCTAATTTATTTATCATTTATGCATTTAAAGTTTTGCATCTGCTTGAATTGACTCAAACCCAACCATATATTTGTTTCTTTAAAAATTCTTCTTCTTCTTTTTTATCTTTGTATATATAAAGGTCAAGCAAAACACGGTTTCTGTTAATGCTGGCCTGTCAGAGTATGTAGAGCGCTTGACTAGGCTCAAGCCTGAGTTTGATACTCTAGAACGTAAGCTTGATAAGATGTTGCAAAGGCTTGATGGTCAATCTCAGCCTAATAATGCCTGGGGATCGTATCAGCCACAACGCCCCGGCTATGGTCAGAGATCCCAAGGTAGAGGGACTCGTCCTGGAATTCTGGAAAGAGGCAATACCAGTCATGTCAGCAACAACCAACTGAACCAATCAAAAGATTAACCATCTCTGTTATAGGCCAAACAGAGGTTGGTGAACATAATGGTGGTACCTTTGCCGAACGACTGGTTGGTATATCGAATAAGGGCACTATTACTATAAGTAACACTATTTTTTACAACACCATGTTTCAAAATGCATAAAAGTCCTTGCATAACATACCGGAATGTTACCACTGGATACACTAGGTCATTAACTGACCACTGCAGATTGTGCCCTGCTAAAACATACAGGGTATATTGAATGTACTGTTAAACTCCCAACCTGTTCAACATTACCCATGGATATTGCAATGTTGGTCATCTAGGAAAATACTTTTAAAGCAATGTGTTCGGTCATTATTGGCACTAATGTAATTCGCCTCTTAAAGCAATCTATCAATGATGACACATCTATCCCTCGGGAATGGTAAATTGCCATAGACAGCATTACCCAACAATATTTTGTTGCTAAGAATTGTAGCAAAAATGACTATTACTGCAGCCCCTTATGAATTTGCTACCTATAATTGCGTGGCTAAAGTGTGCTCGATGTGGTCGCTGAAAATCTCGAAGACGAGCTTAGTTTTACAGTGTGTCCCTGGGTAACACGATTACAACAAACTAGTTCCTGTTATAAGAATGCATTTAGGTCTCTAATATGACTGCTGAACCCATTACTTTAGTCTCAAATCCAGTGTTTGTCAGAATACAGCGGTTGATACACTGGATTATCTCGCCTTTGATATAAATATGTCCCTACTTGACAGGTCCTCCCTATTTGATGATTTAGGAATAGATACAGATACTCAGAACCTAACGTCAAGCCAAGTGATAAGAGTGAAATAGGTCCTAGCTAATTGGACCCATGTGTTTTCTAGAAGTTCCACTGATATTGAACTCACTAACATTGTAAAAAAAACAAGACTGTATTTGAAGATCCTACGCCTTTTAGGCAGGCATATCGTATAATTCCACCAGGGTTATATGAAGAGGTGAGTTAGCACATAAAGGAAATGCTCCAAGCTGGACTCATTATTGAATATGAGTCTCCCTTCTCGTCCAATGTAGTCTTGTTCAGAAAGAAGGACTGGTCACTTCGTTTTTGTGTCGAATGGCGCCAACTTAACACTCGTACCAAACGTGTCGCATATATGTTTTCCAAGTTTTGATATTTCCAAGCTTGATCTCAGATCTGGAAAATGGAACGTTGAAATGCAAGAAGAGGATAAACAGAAGACTGCCTTTTCTGTTGATAACATGGGTTTCTTTGAGTGGAACAAGAAGGGATTTGGACTCACCTATGCGCCTTCCACTTTCCAAGGCTTGATGGAATGATGTCTGTGTGACCTACATTTGAGAGAGTGTCTAATATGTTTTAACGACATAGTGATCTTTTCAAGAACCTTTCAGGAACATATCCAACGCCTCGAATCAGTTTTCGGAAGACTTGCGGAACGCAAACTTAAATTTAAACCGACTTCGAGACTTCGGTGGTCCGTCTTGGTATTGTCATTTTAGTCACTATGGCATTTCCTCTGATTCAGATAAAATCTCAGCCGTGATTGAGTGGTCTAACCCCAGAAATGTGAAGGAACTGCGCCAGTTTCTTTGCTTTTCTGGTTTTTACCCTCGGTACGTTGGACACTATAGCCATATAGCAAAGCCATTAAATTATCCCCTTAAAGTGCATTACAACAATGAAGAGACCGGTAAGAAACATGGAAGATCAAGACAACTAGCACTGCTTGGACATGGGGAGAACCTCACAAGCAGGCCATTAATGCAACTAAGGCGAGGTTTACATCCCCACCTGTTCCTGCTTATGCAGAGTTCAACTTTCCATTCATATTACACAATGATATTTCAGTCAACGGGTTTGGCGCCGTTCTATATCAGAAGCAAAATGGAGTGGATAGGGTTCTTGCCTATGCTAGCAGAGGGCTCAGACCCTCATAAAAGCGATACACAGCTCATAAGCTGGAATTCCTTGCACTGAGGTGGGCAATCACAGAAAAATTCTACGATTACCTGGTCAAGAATACGTTTGAGGTCATCACAGACCTTAACCCCTTGCAATTAGTTTTGCCCTATAATCATAGACAGCAGATCCTGAAAGATTTCCATAACGATGCAGTACACTAGGGCAAGGACAAGTGTATGTGGCTTGCAAGGCAGTGCTTTTACAAGCCTGGGTTAGAGAAAAATTGAAACTGCCACTGCGCACTGTGCTTGCTGCATCTTGAGTAAAGGACCTATTAAGAATGCCGAGTTAATCGCAATACAGAAAACATACCCAATGAAGCTGGTTTGCATGGATTTCTTATCACTTGAAAGGTCTAAGTGTGGCTTCGAGCATATTCTTTAGTGATCTCAGACCATTTCACCAGGTATGCTTATGCTGTTCCCTTCCGCAGCCAGACGGACCAGACAACCGCCAAGGCCCCGTATGAGCACATCACTAAGTTCTATTCTTTTTGTGAAAGGCTCAACAGCGATCAAGGCCGGAACATTGAGAGTTCAGTGATAATGGAACTATGCAAAGTTAGCAGGGGTAGCCAAGTCTTGTAGTACTCCAATCCCATGGAGACCGGTTCAGCTGAGCGTTTCAACCAAACCCTGCCAAAATGTTTGGTACACTGGAAGCCGATCAGAAATTGAACTAGAAATCATAAATCGGACCAATTGTCCAGGCATACAATGCCACTAAAGGTGATGCCACTGGGAATTCCCTCCATTTTTTAATGTTTGGTAAATGTCCCAGGCTATCTGTCAACGCCTATTTGGGTACCCATCCTGGAAAGGTCCGACCGGCTACGTGCAGAAACTTTAGCAACGCCTGCAGTATGTTATAGATGTGCTGCAGAAGTGGCCGGGAAACTGCACATAACAAGGTTTTTTACGACCGAAAAGTTTTAGCATCCAAGGAAGAAGTCAGCGATTGTGTACTTGTCAAGAATGTTGCATTGCAGGGAAAGCGTAAACTGACCGACCGCTGAAAACACCACCTTTATATAGTCAAGGAGATACACAACCTTGACATACTAATTTACAGGGTACAGCGAGAAGATAGCAAAGGAAAACAGATAATCCTTCACACAAACCTGTTACTTCCGTTTAGCTTCCTTCCACCTTCTCCTAGCTCTCCTGGTCCAAAATAAGTCCCAAAAACCAAAACTCAATCAGTCTAGAACACTTAGATTTTGGATTGGAAATTTATACCTATTTGTTTCCCCATGCCTGACTATAGACCAGATCCAAAGGCTCGGGTTAATAGACTCAGAAACCCTCAGTCAGTTCCCACTGAGGAAGTTGGTTCTCCTTTACAAGAATTTTACCAATTTAACCCCTGACCAGCAGAGTGCATCTGTCTTAGCAGAATGTTGTAACCCCCAAACGAGATGTTGCTCTGACTACCCCTGCATCAGAGACTTCGTCTTCGGTAACACCGACAGAAAGTATGGAGGATACTGACCCTCGGTCGGATAATAATCTGTTTCTACGTACACCAGCACCCAGGATGTCTAGCCGAGTCAGCAAACCACCGAAGAGATATAGGGAATGGGTATTGTCTTTAGTCACATTATTTGAAGACACGGACCAATTTAAAGCAAATATTTTCATCCAAAAACAGTTCCATTTAATATTGCACATTCTGCTATATGCTTCTAGTATTTCAGCTAATTAATGGTTGATATTTCAACTTATTTTCAGCTTGATGAAGGAAGGCAATATTCTTCAGTTATGCATTTTGTAGCTAGCATAATATACCATAATTATATTTGTTGAGCAGTTACTATAGAATAGTGAATACAGGTGATGGTAATGATATTCCGGGAAGAATCGGCTGGATTCGAATCCAACCGGGGTTTTATCTACTAATCAGTCACGTAAGTATCACTATGGTAGATAAGAAGAGTATTAAGTAACAGAAGGTTGTTCTTGTACGAGCATTAATGTGATATCTTGTGATTTTAATTTGATTTTATTGTTAGAATTTGATTAACTGTAGGGACTCTGTTTAACCCAGACTGGGATTATGCAAACCACTGTTTATTATTGCTCGTGTACGTTTAGTATTTTGGTATTACATCTTCAGTTCTCTGATGTCCAGGATCTTTATGGGGAACAAAATGCAAATATGTTTTTATGACGTTCATCCTTAGTTGCAGAGGACGAAATTAAAAGTAAATAATCACACAGCTGAATCCTTCTAACTGCTGCGTAAATTTCTTCTATAGCTAGATTATTCTTTTCTTAATTTCTTGGAGGCGGTGACAGTATTGAAACCGAATCGATTTTTGGTCCGAGTGATAACACAAAACAATGTGAGTGAATGAAAGTTTATGAAGTGAAAAATAAATGTTCACGGCAATACATACACAAGTAGACTCACAAACCGAGCACTACATACCATATAAAGTTACCATACCGAACATGTTCTGAAAATACAGATTCATTTATGAAAAATATGAATATGGTTAATACATCCACAATATATGTAATGAAAGAATATGATTCACAGAATCATATCCTACAAAGTAACAAGCATGGGTATGATTCACATAATTATATGATACAAGGAATAAGCAAAGGTACTATTCACAGAATCATATAAAAAGATGGTATGGTTTACACAACCATACCACACAAAAAACAAATGTATGGTTCACACAATCATACGAAACATAGACAAATAAGATTGATTCACACAACCATATGTCATTGTAAACAGCACAGTGTATACTGCCTTTATTCAGAATTCGGAATTCAAATCATTATTCACTATTCCTTAGCATTCTTCAGAATCCGGAATTCCTAACCAACAATTCCAGTCATGTAACGGATACACTGTCAGTTGAATTTAACTCTATGGCTTAGTTGCCACATTGCAGGTCATGCCGTCACCATTCTGGTTCTTCCAGCCCATCCATCTAGCTATAAATATGTCAAACTAAACTAAATGCAGAGTGGAAATCGATAAATGCATACTACAACAATGTTTTACGTCAAATTAAAGCCCTTAGCGATGAATTATAACATAATAACAATCTTCTAGTGTTTTAAATCCGAAGAATGACAAATAAAGACAG
>QKMX01361226.1:0-15646 GCA_003401595.1 Venustaconcha ellipsiformis | reverse complement strand
GTCCTATCTGATGGGGGAAGAAGTCTGGGGACGAAATGTTGGAGGGGAAAAGTCTGGGGGTGGTGGAAATGTCCAGGGGGGGGAGATGTCCTGATACCCCCAGGGGCTATAGGCAAAGAAGGGTAGAAACTCTTGTTTACCTCTTCAATTAAATGCAGGGACAATTTTTGCAAAAACAAATGTCTTGGAAGCGATTCACTCGGAATCAAAATGTGTCAAATATGATTTGTTAAATTTGATATTTTCATTTATATGTAAAAACTTTGCTGACTTTTGATTTGACCTGTATTCGTTACCGTGTTCTCTATCAACTTTACATAATTACTTTATTTTGTCAAGGAGTGCCTGAATGCTAAGGAATAAAACGTGGGCAGTGTGAATAGTCAGAATTCTAATGATGTTATTATTTTGTGGGTAGGAGTATGTATTTTAGGTGATTTAGCAAGTTTGTAGTTTTTCTGTTGTAAACTAATTCAGAGTTGTATAGTTTACATTTTACCTTGTTTCTTTTTACACAATGCTGCCAAGATTGTTAGGTAAGAAATGAATATTTGATTACTGATTTTCTGTTTGAATATTCAAAAATATTTTATTTTTTGGTTCATCTGCTCATTTTAACATTTTGTCTTAATTTGGTTCAAATGTTCGGTTATACATTTGTGGCTCTAGTTATAGAAAAGGCTGGTTTAATGACATTTCCTTCTATTGCCAACAAGTTGATGTTTCCTTCTATTGCCAACAAGTCAGCTTACATGTTTAATGTGTCAACTTAAAACAGCCTCATTCATGCCTTTCTCCATTTTCTGTAGAAGTAAAATTTGGAAACTGAATACACACAAAGGAAAAAATTCAGGTGAAGCACAAATATTTCAATTCTCCTGGTTAGCATTTGTGTTTCAAATTTGATACAAGTAATTTTAAAAAAATCCATGTTCTCAAACTAAAACATGCCATTTAAGTTCTTTTTAATTCTGGTAATAAACTAGCACCTGTAAACAGAACCTTTTGTTTTCAAAAATTTGTATAGACCATTTTTGCTGCTGGAACCACTGAAAATTGTTTACATGTAGAAATTATGCACCTAAATAAATACCTTTAATAAAAAATCTGGATTTTTTAAAGGATGCATTTCCTTGTCTTAACAGACGATGCTTAAAATGAAGGGACAGACACAAAATTATAAAATTACTTCTGTTGCCTAAACATTAATTTAAAGTATGATGTAAACAAGAAATCATGTTTAAAAAAGTTATATTCTTTTGCTGGACAGTTTTATTAGCTCACTTAGCTGTAAGACCAAATCAGCCTATGGTGTAGCTCAGAATCTATTAGGCATTGTCTGTCATACGTTGTACTTCATCCTTCCATTAACAGTTGCAATTTTTCAACTTCTCAAAGACCACTAAACCAGTTGCAACCAAACTTGGCAGATGGCTTCCTGGCATGAGGGCCTATCAGATTTACATGGATGGTGTCGATCTGCCATAAAAAAAATATGGCCACTGTTACTAAAAACTGAAAAACAGAATTTCACCCTATTTGACAAAAAGCATCCTAGCTTAAATGATTTTCAAAAAGTGTGCAAATGATGCAAATCTTTTGTTAGATGCTGCTGCTATTAAAAAGAACAGAAGAACTTTTAATAGTCTTTTAAAAAAACAAATCTACATAATTTTACTGGATCAAACAACAGTCATCTTACCATGAAGGGCTTGCAAATTTATGCAAAATTTACAGCATGCTGTTTAACATTGTCACTATCACAAAAAAGTTGGAGAACGCAAAACAGCTCTTTATCTTAGAAACAACTGTTCATCGGAATTTTCCACCTTTAAACAAAGGATCATGGCTTCAGGTCTTTTTAATATTGGGCTAATGATGCTGATAAGTCCATTCATATATTGATAAAGATTCTAAAAATAGATAAACTTGAAATGGTTGTTTTCATATGCAGTCAACAGTATTGGAAGAAATCTCTACAGAAGGTATCCTATTGAACGCAGAACCCTTAGATTGTGAACCTGATGCTCTGCCAACTGATCTGTCCTGGCTTCCATTAGAGGCACAAGTTTATTCTGAAGTGCCCAGTATAATTTATTTAACCAATTCATTTACATCTTAATTTTATTGATGAGAGTCTAAGGTGTAGTTATTTTTTACCATCAAGAAAGTTATTTTTTAAAAAAAAATATTGTTGGCAATGTGTTTTTCTGTGTGTTAAATGAAATTGACAAAAATTAAAATTTGTAATCCCAACAAAATCTTGTAACAGCTCATGAATTCTACCCTATTTGATTTTTTTAAAAAATGTGTATACACTGTTTAACTGAATTGATAGGAGTAACCAACACTAAATTAGAAAAGTGTGGAAGCTAAAGTAACAACAGTGTGACATTAAACAGATTTGTTTTTCCCAAATTATTAGTGATGTCCCTTAATCAGATAGATGGAAACTTTCAGAGCTGATTGGTCTAAAATACAATTGTAGGTTGTCATCATAATTTTACTAGACAAAAAGATGGCCTCACAAAATTTTGAATATTTTGCAACACAAGAAAATTTGCAACAAGCAGTTTTATTACATGCAGAAATTGAAGCATAGAATTTATTATATATAACGATGAGAACATGGCATTCATTTTGTAAAAGCACTACATTTGTTGCAAAAGATTGTTTTAAGTGGAATGTATGTGTACATGTGAATAAAAAATAAAACTTCTAACATTTCATTTACTGACATTTTTATATTTTGTAGCCTTTGGGACGAATGTTCTGGGCATGTCATCCCCGCAAGCAGTAAAAACAATTAATATCAAATTTAGGAATTACCGAAGAGCATTGAAGATTCAGAGAAGCAGAGAGATTCGTTGAACAAGTCATTTACAACAGGCATGTTCCAAACTACAATATGTGACAATGAAATATATCTAACTAAACACACAATTTTTGTAGAATATAGTATACGCCCAAAAATTCCATTATAAAATGAATTGCTGCCAAGTCTGCGATTAATCTTTTTTTAAAATTTTCTTTTTGATTATTTATTCAGAAATGTTGAATTTTGTGGGGGTTTTTTTGCTTTATGACTGTTGTCATAGATGCCTAAATTTTTACTTTGGATATGTTTCTTAGAATTGATTTTCAGATACAAATATGATTTTTTTTATTTTCTTGTAGCCTTTGGAGTCTTCTGTCTCCAAATGCCTTTAGCGAGGGCACTACAAACTTTGAACCAAAAATTTTGGGCCTATCGAAGAACTATGAAGAGACTTACACAACAGAGCAAATCTACAGATACTTGTTAAAAACAGGATTTCAATGACTTGTGTGAAGATAATATGTTTTTCATATTAAAGTTCTTAAATTGCATGTAAGACTTTGAAATGAAAATATACTTGTATGTAATAAGAAAATGGGAGCAGGAAACCTTGAAATTTACAATGCTTGTGTAGAACAGTTTTTGTGGGAGCCAAAGAAAGATGCTAGGCATTATAAATGAGGTTAATTCAACTGCAATACAATTCAACAAAACCAGTGTCAGGACAATATACATTGCCCGCCTCCCCCATCACATATGGTGTTTAACAATATTTAAATTATTTAGAGTTTCAATATCCAAAAACTAAAATCATTTGAATCATATAATAAACTTAAAATCTCAATGGGATTCATGACCTCACCATGTGTTACAAGAGATGCAGTATATTCGTGGCTTCATAGTGACAAAATCACTATGACTATGATGTTTTGTGCTGAGATCTGTGATTCCTTTCTAATATATGGCTTATGTTTGTGTTTCTTGTAGCCTTTGGGACCAACATGCTGTATATGCCAAGTAAAAGAGCAGTGCGAACATTAAACAATAAGTTTCGGAATTCCCAGCGGTCAACTAAGAAGAAAGTTTTTCAAAATGTCTTCATCCATTAAAGAACATTTGTTGAATTCTGGTTAAACAACTCTGTGATTTGAATTGCGTTCTATTTGCTATTAGTTTTTCTCCTGTTCTGTGTAATTTTCCATCAACATGTATGGGTGATTGACTGACTTACCTTTTATTTCTGTTGTAGTGTTTGGGAATCTTGTCCTGGCAATGCCTCTGAAAAAAGCCGTTCGTGCTCTTAACTACAAACTTAACTATCAGCGGAATTTGAGGAGGCTTGGTGGTGAAAAAGCCCAAATTCATGGAAACTTTCTCAGTTTTTCATGATCACTTCAACAAGAATTCAAAGGGAGAATTCAAAACATTTTTGGGGGAAATTGAATTAGAGTGGAAATTATAGAAGCAAGAATTTGTATCTTATATATATGAATGTATCCATCCCCTTGTGATAGAACAAAAGATTTTATCTAATTGGACATTTATATATGGGCTTTACATTCTATTGCAGTATTCGGAACTTTGGTCTTGCAAATGCCGGAATCCGAAGCTAAGCGAAGGATTAATATCAAACTGAGTAGTTGCCGCAGAACTATGAGAAGCTTGATTTCTAGACACAGCATGTCTCGATTCTCAGTGAAAGAATAGATCATTCATAAGAAAAAACTTTACGATGGAATGCAGACTTCAACAGAACAGCTATATGACTTTTAAAAAAAAAGTAAAAAAAGGAAAAGGAATATTGCTGTGCATTTTGTATTTTGTGAATTTGTTGCAGTTTCCCAAAGTGTAATGTGTTCAATTCCATAACATTAATCCATTGTTGCAGGTCATCCCAGTTGATAGTTTTCTGTAGATGCTGCTCCATTGTAGGTCATCTTTATACAGTCCATAGTTAAATAACAATACCCATATCGTGATTCATGCCAAATGATGTTCAATGCCACATAGTTCTATGGAACTTTGATGCAGATTCTTCCACCCTGCCATGATGATTTTAGTTTCATATTCTGTGTTTTTCTTTGTAGTGCTGGGAACCAAATGCTTTGACATGACAATGACCCAGGCCACTCGCGCATTAAACCTCAAATTTGACTACAGCCGCAGGAGGAATAAACTTTTGTTCAAGCATTTGCAAAATTAAAAGACTTCCTTGGAATTACAGATAAGCAGGACAGATTTTGCTTTATTGGCTCTATCTTAATGTGCAAATTTTAAGGATTAAATTGCCTCTGAGAGGAACAAGTTTAATATACAGTTTATTGTAATATGTTGAGTTGTGCCAATCAAATATGAGGATTGTGGTGAATTATGGAATGATACTAGCAAAGATATAGCTCAAAAATATCATTGAACTTTCCTTTTGGTCAAATTTCCTATCTCTCAAAAGGAATTTGATTGCTTTGTTTTATTTTCTTTGTAGTGTATGGAACAGATGTTCTTGGGATGCGGATTTCGGATGCAAAACACAGCGTCAATATGAAATTGAATAAAATGAGAGTAAAACTGTGTCAAATTCTATACAGGAAGCAAGTGTTTATGAGATTGACAAGCAACTTGGAAGCAAAGGACGATGCAAATTGAAGTTGTATGATTTGATTGTATCTAAATTATTACCTAAGCATTTAGTCGAATGTTCAAAATTAACAGGGATACTTTCACTTTATCTGTATTTTATACAGGAATTGATAAGGATATTTTCACTTTATTTGTATTTTATACAAGGATTAATAAGGGGTCTTTTGTCTCTTGTAGTGTTTGGTGTCTCGCGCCTGGGTATGAAACTTGCTGATGTCAAGCACACCATGAATATGAAGTTTGGTTTTATTCGCCGAAAACATCTCAGTGGTCACAGACAGACTTTATCATAAATACAATTTTGCCAAGTTGGAATTACAGTGAAATAACTAATTCAGTTTCACTCACTGAAAATATATCAAATGTTGTTTACTCCTGCCAAAATAGCTCAGTGCGTGTTGAAATTTCTGTGGAGTCGTTTGTTCGATTTAATTTTGCTGAATGGCATTATACTTGTATAGTCTTTTGACATAGAAGGTAATTTTACATCTTGGAATATCTGGATTCACTTTTATATGGCTGTTACAAAAAATGGAAAGAATGAATGTTTTTAAAGATCATGGAAAATTGTTGTTGGGTGATTTTAACATTCATTTTTAGCACGTTATTGGTTATCTCCTGCCTATAAAAGGGAAGCTAAGTGCCTTTTCAAAGGATACATCTAGGCAGCCAACCCAGGCTGGCCTGGGTGGGTATTTTACCCATCACCCTTGGATTACAAGTCAGTACTCTGCCGGTGGAGCTACTGTGGCTTCTTTAATCGAAAATAGGTCAACTTGCCATCTGATTTGCCTTCCAGTGACTTCTGTTGATGATGAATTGAAAGTAGCAATTTGGATATGTTGTTTCTCTGAGCTATAATTCTATCCAATAATTGTCATCACCAGTTAAGAGTTGTACTTTCTCAGTTCTGAAGGAATTTTTCTGTCTCTTTGTAGTGTTGGGGATGTTGAGTCTAAACATGAAGCTCCCTGATGCAACACACACATTGAACATGAAACTGAATGCCCTTCGCAAACGCATGACTAATCTGATTGCATTAAGCAGTCTCAAAGATGATGCAGAACAGAGTGTGAAAAGTTCAGATGATACTGACAACTATTTCGATACGGTATAAAATTGTGTATGTCAACTGGAGATTCTACGAATTTTAAAAACTGAGAACTTGCAACCTAAATATTAATCCAGGTATCTAGAACTTTTACATGACTTCAGTTTTTAGCATCCCTAAAGTCTGCTCAAAAATAGTGAATGAGAAAATGCACATGGCCATTTATTTGTGGCGCTGTATCTTTTTGGAGGGAAAAAAATGTGTATGCACTGGCATATGTGATGATGGTGCATACATTTACAGTTTTCATTTCATCAAATAAAAAGTTGTTCATTTGTTTCTGTGTTAGGTTAGTGACTCCGGCAGTATATGTATATTTCAAATTCAAATATGTTGGGAGTCGAAAATTTGGATTATTTTAGAATTTTGATGATGGTAAATGTGTTGTGGTCTTTTTCTTTCTTGTGTTTATATTTTTTATTTTAGACAAATGCTTTAGTTGTACATGTTAGCTGTACTTGGCATATCATTTTTTGTCCATTTTTAGTAAATGTTATAAGAGTGAGAGCAATTTTGGGGATCATGGACAATGGCAGTTGAATAGATGGAATATGTACATTTTTGCAATGGCTACAAGTGATGCTGTTGTGAGCATGGGGGTAGGTTAAAGAAAACGAATTGGCATTTAAAAAAGTAATAAATTTTTTCACATTATTTTCCCCTCATGTATTCTGTTACCTGTAAATTCAGATTAAAAGGGCATGTGGTTCACTGTTACCATCATAATAAGCTTATGGTTACTCTTGCAACTTGGCTATCATTGACTAAAAGAAAAAAAAAATTGGATGCAGTAATAAGAGTTTGGTAGTAAATAAAAATGTTAAAAAATAATTAAATGTCGTTCATTAACTTTCATTTTGAAAGATTAGATCTGGTACGTGTCTAATTTCCTTTTATTCAAATTTCTTTTCAGTGTTTGGATCGAAACTGCTTGGAATACCAGTCACTAAGATCAAGACTTTGTTAAATAAAAAATTCCACTACCTTCTATATAAAAAGCCAAGAACAAATATCGTGTGACATTTATTACCTACTTCAACTGTTGATTCTTTTCACATGCGCATACTTATGTTTTCACTCTAAGATCAGTTGGACTGGATCATTACTGTGTTGATGTGAGAAACTCTGAAGGAGAGACAAAATAATTTTCAGTTTCTTTGAGATATATATACTCCTAAAGATTTTGCTCTTAATTGAATTATTTGTGGTATTTTTGGACTCTGCAATGAGACCGAGAAATTCTTACAATAATGTAAGTGGTGTGTTTCACAAGAAATACTGTTTGATTTTTTTCAGTGTTTGGAACATGTCTGCTGGGTATGACAGTCAGTGAAACCAAGATGGTGTTAAATAATAAGTTCTACAATGTTCTCAGGAAACATAGACATCAATTTTAGGTAGAAATGATGAGAAACTCGCTTAAAACATTTAACTTGTCCATGTTGGGAAATTTTCATTTTCACCCAAGATAGGGTAAATGACAAATTTCTTTCTTTAGACTGAATAAATGACGAATTTCTTTCTTTGTACTGAATCAAAAGTTAAAAGACTCCACACAACCTTTTCGTACCAATTCCGTAGAAGTGTGGAAGTGTTGGAATGCCTATTTTGCTCATGCATGAGCAAATTGCTGCAAAGTAAATTTTGTTTTTGTTTTGGTTTCATGATTTTTATTCCCAGGACTTTCCACAAATCTCTAACTTGGCCAAATTTTTGCAGATGTTCATCTTGACATGTGACATTTGGACTGAACTGTTTTAGAGTGAATTAGTTTATGTATACAAATTGAGAAACAACTCCATGTCCAGAACTGGCACTCCTTTGCCTAAACAAATCTGGTTAGAAAAAAAATTTAAATTTCCAGTGGTATTTAAAGTTCATTGGAATGTCTACATTTTCCTGGCATTATTATCAAGCTGCATCTTTCCACTTGGGTCTGTCATAATATAGATTGATGACATCACTCCCTGGAACAAGGGTACTATCTGTTCACTCACAGTTATGATAATAAACCTTAACAAGTTAAAAAGTTGGTTATGTTTGTTTTTGGAGTTTAAATAGCATCTGGATTTTCAGGTATAGATAAGCTATGCTTAGCTTACCTTTGTTTTTAGTATTCCAGTCACAATTGATTTATGTAAAGCTGGTGGAAATGTTCAGAGGCAGTAGTCATTAATCAAAATTTCATCTGTTCCAATTTAATTGTTAAAACTAGTCAACTTCTCTTTTGGGATTTATTCATTGTAGAGTGAAATTGACATGGTTCTTAGTTTGGGGCAGGTTAAGGTCTGTGTTGTTTGCAGTTGGTGCACACATGTTAGTATATATGGTATAGAATTATATTACAAGAGAACTTAAAAACAGTGTGCTATTATTGTTAAAATCAAAATTTACTCCCAACAAAATATTGATTTTTTTTATTGTTGATGTAAACTTAAAGTATGGCATAAGTACTGCATCCATCTGTAGTTCTGATTATTATAATTAAGTTTTTATGTCAAAAACAGACTTTTGAAAGATTAAAAATAGGTACAAATAAAGTTCAAGAGCAACATATTTTACCATCTTCAAATCTTGCCGCCACTGAATCGCCTTTATATATATATGGGTGTCATTACTTAAATCAGCAAACCTTAAATAACTTTTAGAAAGAAAAGCCTGTCAGTTTTGACCGGAAGCATCCTGAAATGAAGTGCTTTCAGTTTTGTACAAGTGGTGCTACCAGTACTAATAAAGCACAGCTTGAGATCTACTTACAGAATTTGATGATATCTAGCAGAAAACAATTTTGTCCAAAGGTGTTTGGGTTTTTATAGACCTTATCAACCACTTAATAGCACTTGAAAATTTGAAAGTATCTGGATATAAAAGTCTCTCCGATTTATACAAATGAAGTCAGTTCCACCATTAAATATTGCCAGGTTACAAAAAATAAAAGAAAAACTTTTACTGCTTTTAACAAATGCACTGAATAGAACATCACCAAATTTGGCAGAAAGCATTATGGCATGAAGAACTTTAAAAATTGTGTAAGCTGTAAACATTTTCTAAAAATTTATCCCCCCTCTCCAAAAAAAACAAACCCAACTGCTGAGCAGAATTTGACCAACTTTGACAGAAATATTCATGTCATAAATTTCTTTCATTTAACCAATGATGTTGATAAGCCATTATGTATTGATGAAGACACTATATCAGAAACTTTGGGGCAATTGTTTGCATAATGTGCTATCAACAGTACTGAAAGAGATTTCTACAGAAAGCATCCCACTGATTCAGATTTCTTTGCAGTCAGCTCTTGCATTTGACAATTAGGCATATGTCAGACAGGTGAGCAATCTCAGGCCCACATGATCCTTTTATTGTACAATTAGAAAATATTTTATTTTATGCAACTGAGCTTGAACTGTGCTTAGAGCAGATATTGGAACTATTAATGACAAAAGCCAAAAAAAAATTATTATATCTCTTTCTTTTCAGTGTTTGGGATTCAGGTTCTCCAAATGACTCCTTCAGATGTAACATCCATACTTAACCATAAGCTTATGTACATGAGGAAATCACTGGAAAAAAAAAGAAAGCTAACACTCGTCCCAAGTCATGAACTCCAGTAATTACTTCAAGTTTTTTACTTTAAAAAATAATTATAAAACTTGGTTTAAAGGAAACTGTATTTATAGAATAGACAACAAATATAATAAACAGTTAGACTTGGGTTGAAAACAAGGCAACAGTACAAACTGCATAATGGCTAACTCTCCCATTATTGATTTTTGTGGATTAGAAATACTTGGCCCTTAGATTAGATTTCAGATACTGTTGTCAAACAATATCAAGGCAGGAAACGATTTTGAAAAGAAATGAAACTTTGAAATGAAAATGAACTTACAGTTCATTGTTTGATTCTTGATATTAAACTCTGTCATGTAACACTTTTATTGACATTAAAATGTTATTAATATATGAAACAGCGTGACAGAATGCCAAGGAAACTCGCACAACAATATTGCTCAGAATTTAAAGGTCTGACAGAGTCTGATAAATTGAATCATAAACCTTATTTTATTGCATGTGAAAAGTCACTGAACCTGTCTTTATTGCTCTTGAAAAGTCATTGAAAGTACAATATTCATTTTGCTTTTTGCAACCATTGGCAGTTTTACTGACTTGTTTCATGAATATAATACTTAAAATGATATGGTCATACTCCTCTAAGATTCTTTAAATATTGCTTAGTGAGTAATATAGCCTTGTGATTCAGTTTTGTTTTTTATACTCTTAGGATTATAGAAGTTGTAGAGCTTCATATGTCTCTCAATATGTCATGGTAATTTCATGGCTGATTATGAAGGCATTTGGACATTAGGGAGTATACCCACTTAATATCTGTGGCTTTAGTTCATTGGAAATAAACAAATGATGATGTTAGATATTTTAGAACAAAGACAGTGATGGCAGGTTTTTTGGTTTTAATTTCAGTGTTTGGTGTCAAAGTAACGCACCTGTCGCAAGCCCAGGCGACCTCAATCATTAACAATAAGTTCAAGTATATGCGAAACAGACTGGCACAAATACAGACGTACGAGGAGGAAGGAATATGATTTCAAAATTTTAAACATTGTTGTGCATTAAAGCATCATTTTATAACCAAAAGCTAGGATGAAAATGTATTTTGATTGACAGTAGCTACATCCTTCACAGCAAGAATTGTTTTCCTCCAAAATCAAATTTATGTAAGATATATTAGACAATAAGTAAATGTGGTTGAGAACTGAAGAAAATTTACCTATGCATACATAACTTGGTTTTGAAAGAGGCTTTGTTTCTTTCCTGTTTTACTGAAAAAATTGTATTGACATCCAGGTCTTTTTTTCAAACACGTATGTTCAACTGCAGCAGTCATTGCCAGTATTGAGCATTATCTGAGATTGGATAAATGTTGAATTTGTGTACTCTGTAATGTGGATGTTATCAAAACTTTGGGGTTGGAATTGGAAAAATTAAATTCTTGGTCATAATCTCTTGAATTTGTAAACATAAAAAATGTAGATTCCTTCAATGTCATATTTTTCTTTTTTCTGTACCATACATTGTAAAACAGTTAAAGAAATTTTGAAACAATCTTGATAGAAAAGATAAGACTTTTGGGTTGGAGATAAGGAAAAGAAATTGTTGGGTCATATTCCTTGCATGTATCAGTCAGGTATTTTTCTTAATATTTTCATGCAACTCAGAACACTGTTAAAACCATCTTTTGCACCATTTAATATAAAACAATGGGAGAAATATAGAAAGGGTCATTTACCAAGAATGCTAGTAGATACATGTTTTGTACTGGGTAGCATTTTGTTTGCCAGGAACTGTTTCTGCTCTAGTTAATTTGCACCCCAGGCCAAGTAAGTTATGGTATGGCACTAGATCCAGCATGCATTGTCTGTCAGCATTACAAACTTCTCGAAAATGGACCAATTTTGATCAAAGCTATTTGTATTATTTCTCAAGACATGCTCAATCAAAATTGTGTTCAAGGTGGGTGGCTTAGAAACGTGTGGTTTCCATGGCTATCAAAAGTGAAAACCTATTTTATACTTTTTGTCAGAATAGGTAAGCAAATTTTGATAGATCTTGGTGGGAATGATGCAATATCACATTTATATTAGGGTGGCTCAGCTAGTAATGGCGTAGCTGACATAGCAGCCCTTCTCCATAGTAACTGATTTGGCTTCAATCAGACTTGGTAGTAGTGTTTTTTTTATGCCATGTTTCATCAAAATTATTCCCAGGGTGACTGCCAAGCAATAGTGTTTTGGCTTCCCTACCGCTGGTGAGGCTTCTTCAACATCTAGATAGAAAACCTGTTGTTGAATTTTTCACTAGAATGGCCAAGTCGGTTTTAATCAACCTTTGTAGAATTGCTTGCTGTGGATTTTTATGTATTTAAATCTAAATAGAAAATCAAGGGTGGCTATCAAAGTTATGGTGTGGCTTTTTTACCAGCCATATGGAAAACCCATTATCAAATTCTTATCTAAAACAGCTGAACCAGTTTTGATCCAACTTTGTTGGTTTCTTGGTTAATGACATTTGTGAAACATTGGCTATATCATGCCTGAGCAGTATCAAACCCATGATGCTTGGATATATATTTGTAATGCTCTGTAGGCTACTTGATCAAATGATTGTAGGACATGTTATATAAAAAAATATTTTTGAGGTTGCAGTGGTGTGTCTTTCTTTGCCATTTTGAAAACTTGTTTTTTTTTTTATAAAGTGCCAATGGCAATCACTAAACCTGAAGGAGTTTTTATTGAGACATGCTTTATCAGAACTGTTGGATGTGGTTAAGCAATAGTGTGACTTCCATAGCAGACATATGGAAAACATTTGCATCTTCTTCCTCGGAACACTTTTGATAAAATTTGGTATAAATCTTTCTTGTCACATTCAAAGTTGTGTCAGTGGTGGTTTCACTAGCTTACCTGGTTTCCATGGCAAAATGGTGGGAAATCTACAAATGATTCTCCTGTCCTTTTTGAGTAATGCTTGTTAAATTGGAACGGTTTTCTTTCCAAAACTGCTTTTCATTGTCAGACCAGATATGATAGTAAATTCCAAGCATGAACCCCATTAATATCTGTACACAAATGAAATTACTCAAAATAGTTCCTTCCAAATTGTTAAAAATTATCCTGTTATGGTTTTGTCTTTCAACCCAAGGGATGTGCTTTATTTCCATTTAGACCAATGTATGGCACGTAAGAGATATTAGACAGAATCTTGGGCCTCATGTTTTTACTAGAGAATAATCACCCATGATCACTGGACTGCATTTGTTTTTGTATTGTTAAAAATATTATTTGCCATTTTTAGTTCTGTAGGTTTCTTCCCGATATAAATAATCTGCTTATTGAAACATTCCATTACTTTTGCTAGCATGTTTTTTTGGTCAAAGTTACAATAGTGGTAAAAGCTTTTATTCATCAATATCATTTTCATGAGGGGGCAGAAGGTGATATGGATTTTTTCACAGACATCTATTGTAGATGTATCTGGTTTTCACTACTGCTGAAGAATGTTTAATGGAAATTCCAGACTAAATTAATTAGGATTCTAGAAATATTTGCAGATACATTCAAGTTTAAGAAAGAGAAACTGACTAAAGAACAAATTTCTTGAAATGTTTGATTTTTTTTTAAAAATCTTTTTTTTTTGCTCTGCCATTGTCCTGAGAGAGAGAGAAAGGGAGAGAGGACTTGTAGATATTTATGTATTTTTTACAATTGGATATCATTTTACAATTGGATATCAAATATGTGTCATGCAGTCATACTGTATCTGTTCAAATCAGTTTGTAAAAGCATTGTGTACATCATAATGGTAACATTTTGTTATATGTATATCATGTTTAGATTACTTTTTATAAGAATACATTTTGGCAGCAGCCAGAACTACATTTTACATTGTTGATACCATTTGTTGTATTAAGCAGTGCAGTTTTACTTTGTATATTTGTAAAAATATTTGTGTTCTCTAGATCATGCATTACAGAAATAAAGTCATTGTGTTGAATAAAACAATTAAAAGTGAATATTGTGTTTTATTATATTTTTTTCCACAGTTCTATACACAGTGGCCTTCTCACCTTGCCAGCATTAACAGATTGAGAGACATTTGTATAACTTTTCACAGATTTTATATGTCTAAATTTTATGATCAAGTTTTGACAGTGGTGTAAGGTCATTTTATAATGTTTGCAGGTGAGACTGTTCAGGAAACCCTTTATATTGTTCAGTCACCTAATTATCCCCATACCAAAGACAAGCTTTAACTTGTTTGTCTTCTTTCTGTCTCTGGATGGTCAGTGTCATATACTGAAATATGAAGGACATTCATAATTAAAAGCTGCCTTTCACTGTCACTAAAACTGAATTCTTAGAAATTATGAATTAATTCCCAAGACCAACAACATTAATGGAATATACATGTATAATTTAATTTTTTTTAAAAATTAAATTTATGATTAAGATAAAAGATTGGCTTAAAATCATAAACAGAAATGAAGCTGTCGTTGCTATGGTTTCCAGCTGGAATGTGCCTATACCAGTTTAGCTTATGGATTTGCTCAGCACCTTCTTGCTCCTTGTGTCCCTCTGGTCGACTCCTTTGTCATTATTTGGTAAATGTTTAGGTCATGATAATACAGCTGGGCTCAGTATTCTCAAAATCGTTCAAGCACAAAACGGCTGAGATTCTAAGATTTTTAAACATTCAGTCATGTTTACTTAGAATGATTGTATATTCAGAGGGCTTATGTGATTTCCACAGTTGTGGATCCTCAAACGCCGCAGAATTTTTAAGCTGATGCACTCCAAGCCCTATATTCTTGCAGCATGTTGAGCGTAAAACTAAATTTGAAATGTAAAGTCTGAAAATGTAGACATTCTGTAATCTCCATTAATACTGAGATTAGCACAATACAATGCAATTTCAGATTCAATCTGAGGACCTTTATAATCATCAGGCCAGTATCCAGGTTTTTTTTGTTTTTACTATCAACCAATCAGAAGGGGTATTGCATAAGAAAGGACCTTTGTTATTTGCTGACCCAAAAAAAATCTATGGCCCAAACTCGAAATCAGAATTATTATACTTTCCAGTCCTGGAAAAAATTATTTTATTTTCAGAATTTGAGCTTGAGTTTAGTTTTGCACAAAAGTTTCCAAATAAAGGGTTCAGGTAAGGCAAACATGATGACATGACTTGTGTTAAATACGGCTGCCACGGCCACCATCTTGAAAGTTTTGTTACTGTTTCTCCTTAATAAATGGCCGTAATAGCATGGAGATTTCACTGAAAAGACTTCTCATAATGTCCAGTTGTCCATCGTCTGTTCGTTAGCAAAAGTAATTTATCACTTCTCCTAAACTACTTGGAGGATTGCAAATGACTCAAAAGTCTAATATGGCTGTCACACTGACCTTGATGTTGTCTGTGTGTGTGTGTGTGTNTATCACTTCTCCTAAACTACTTGGAGGATTGCAAATGACTTTCAAAAGTCTAATATGGCTGTCACACTGACC
>QKMX01361181.1:1896-12363 GCA_003401595.1 Venustaconcha ellipsiformis | reverse complement strand
ACACCAGGCCAACCAGTCATAACACTGACCTCTTAATGCTAAAAGCCTAGCGAGGCACCAGTCTGTACCATTTTTACAAGTCTTTGTTATGACTCAGTCTGGGTTCGAAAACAACAACCTCCCATATCCAAGAAAGAACCTCTAACCACTATTCTACCAGGAGTGGTGCTAATTATGATGTGGTTAAGGAATGTACCTAGAAGGGTTATAAGTTGGTACTTGAGGCATATCAATGGAGGTTTAATAGTTGATGGAAAGAAACTGGGCAGACCCATGTCAAACATTTTACTGAGAAAGAGCATCTTATGTTTTTGATGCTCAGTTGTTCAAGATTATGATTATCATTTGTGGTTGTTTGTTGTTAAGGTGTCAGCTTCAGTAATTTTGAACTAGTTTTTGGACATGTCACCAATGCTTTTAAAGCAAAACCAATTTAGTCAAATAAAATATGCTTCTTTGCAAATACTTCCCCAAATATAATACCTTCGGACTGGGTTGCAGAGAGATTAATCTCTCCCTTGGCAAATTGATTGGTGGCAAAACCCATGAATATATCAGTGCATAGCATGCTCTCTATATCGATGTAACTACAGGAAGACTGGGAGGGTGTTGTCTATTATGACTGAGTAAGTATTTGTGAATTTTACTAGAAAAAATTAGTTTCATCAATAAATATGTTACCCAATCAAAATAACTTAGGAAAATTACAATGAAGTGTGGCATCCTGACACTAAATGTATTAGCAGAGAAAACTCACTTGTATGTAGCCAGTCAATGTGGAATTTACATATAGTAAGAGTTTTCTTATAGGGACTTGCATATTAACATGATTAATATTACAGCCCAGACTTATCTGTGAAGTCGTATATGCTACCTGTACAAGTACCTAAGCACAATTAAATGTGTAAAGATAACAAAATGTTGCTAAAATGGTAAAGGCAGAACTTTATAGAAATAAAAAGAGAGACAAGTTGGAAATATTGATGGAGTATACTTTCATTGTGAAGTGCGAACACTTCCAGCTTGTATCAAAGTTGATTTTGGCTTTTGTGAGGTCTCTTGTGGTGAAAGCATGCTTCTTGGCAAGAGTGGAAGTAGTAAATGATATTCATGGGTTTTGCCTCTAACCCTTATATCCAGCAAAGAAAATCTGCCTGACTGGCAACTTGATGGCAGATAACTTCTAGCTCTTTTAGCTAAAAACTTTTATCTGGAAGAGCTGGATTTACAAGGAAGTAATAGTTCTCCTAAGGTATTTTGATTGGGTAACATATTTAAAGAATAAACTTGTTAAACTGAAGATTCAGAAATTAATTTTCTTGACTATGTCTCTGATTTCAAATATAATTTGTCAAAGGCTTGTTAAGGAGTAAGGGATAAATGAAATTAAGGTATGACAGAAATACGGAAGAAAGGCTTTTCAGTTCTGGTTGTCTTGCCAATACTTCAAAATTCTCTTCATGGCAAGCATTATGTTTCTTATACCATTGAAAAATAAGAGACTTAAATTACAACAAGGAGTATGTTGATAGAGTCCTTTTAATCATTCAATCAGTTTAGTTGGACCTGTCCCACTCAGTGAGGATTTAAATGGACCTATCCCACTCAGTGAGGATTTAAATGGACCTGTCCCAATGTGAGGATTTAAATGGACCTGTCCCACTTGGTGAGGATTTAAATGGACCTGTCCCACTCGGTGAGGATTTCAATGGACCTATCCCACTTGGTGAGGATTTAAATGGACCTATCCCACTCAGTGAGGATTTAAATGGACCTGCTCAATCTGAGGATTTAAATGGACTTGGTGAGGATTTAAATGGACCTGTCCCACTCGGTGAGGATTTCAATGGACCTATCCCACTTGGTGAGGAATTAAATGGACCTATCCCACTCAGTGAGGATTTAAATGAAGGCATGCAATTTGACTGTAGTGATTTTAGTTTAACCAATCTTCAGAATTCAGAAATTCTGAACAATCTTGACCAGCAACATTTTTATTGGCAAGGAAGAGTCAACTAAAACAGCCAATATGTGAAATATGAACGCCTGTTTTCGAGACATTTCAAAATGAACAAATAACTATTATAATGTTGAAACTGTAGATTATAAACTTGTGAAACAATATCCTTAAAGGATGTATCCTGTCAAACTGTAATATTTAAAAAAAAAATAAAATAAAAATTCAATATTTACTTGATAATGATTTCCCATAACCAAGTAAAGCAAATGGAGTTCACCACATATTCTTGTGCTGAGATGACATAATACTTCCAGCATGTGTACTGTATATAGAAAAGTGAAGTCGCCAAAACAGATTCATTTCCAATGCCAAGAATTGATCAATGCATTGACAAATTAGGAAATGCAAAATATGTCAACAAGTTTAGCCTTTATTGCTATAAAGTTATGCTGTTTGGAATGAAAGGTTTTCATTCAACTCTCCAGTATTTTATCAAGATAACATCTGGTATAACATCGATGTCATTATATAATTGCAAAGATCACTTATAATCCATACATAAAAATTCTTTGACTGACTCTGTAATAAGAAAGTGTGAGTTTTGCCATGCCCATGTTACAGTTTTAGGACATATTATGGGACATAGTCAAGTTAAACCTATAGAAGTTAAAGTTAAACCTATAGAAGTTAAGGCCAAGGCAATCTCTAAATTCCCAGTGCACTTCAGTAAGAAGCAAACTATATGATTTTTTAGTTTAGCTGGATTATATTGGAATTTTTTTTCCAACTTTTCTATAACTGCTTAACCTCTGACCAATTTGTTGAGTAAGAAAAGCAAATTTTATTGGTCTGACAAATATCAGAAGGCTTTAGATAAATTCATGGCTATACTTAAGTGTGCTATTTTTCTAAACAAATTAAATACCAGAGAAATTATTTAATAATCGAGAATGAATATTTTGCTTTGATAAAGACTTTCTACATGTTGAAGTGTATATTCATTCAGCTTCTTCTCCATTTATTATATTCAGTGACCACAAACCCTTACTTTCATTAACAACATGAAAAATAAATATCAGCGATTGTTAAGGTGGAGTTTGATGTTGCAGGAGTACAACATTGACATTAGGCACATCAAGGGAAAGATAATCGGATTACAGATGCACATTCATTGAAATATCGTACTGTTTTAAGTATACTTTCTTGTACTATATTGCTTATTTTGTGTGGATTTTGTGACATTCATAAGACATCTTATATATAATATTAGTTATTATCATATGTATGTTTGGCTAATATGTAAAAGCTATATTGTATAAAATGTTTATATTTATGAGGGGAGGTGTTATATATGTATCTTTAATTTGTATTGTTTGGTTGACCTTGGTCAATAATAGGTCACTGAAGGTCTACCTGACTCCTGATTCTTTTTTGTAAACAACATACCTAATCCTCGTTTATGAATTTACATTATGTTTTAAGAACCTTATTACTTGGCAAGTATATCACACTTTACCATTCTTCAAAAAATTTTAAGTTTTGCATGGTACATGAAATTGATACCATTATGTAGACAATTTGGGAGAAAAAAGTTGCCAAATTTCAGCTGTTATGGTACTGAAAGAATATAAACTTCAAAATAACAAAGTTCTTTCAAATAACCCTCTCTAAAAATGAGTCAGTCAAGTAGTTTCAGTGAGTTCTAAGGCTCTAAATGATTCAGGTCAGGGGTATCAACATCAAACCACCCCGAGGACTGCATGAGGGCTTTCTCTCATGACACCTTGTGATGTCAATCATTTTGCAGGCAACTGTATATGACTTGGTAGGCCGTATGCAGCCAAAGGTTTGCATGTTTGAGATCCCTGATTTAGGTGATCCTCCTACCTGTGTGGTGTAGGAGACAACCTAGCTGCTTGGCTCAGGGGATAATGAGTCATTGTTTGCACAAGCAAGAATGTCTGACAGATTATTCTACATAAAGTCCACAACTTTGTGACAATTAGGTCACTGTGACTTAATTTTAACAAGAACACATGCTGCTCTTCAGGATGTATCCACATTTAAAGTTTTAAGACAATACAAACAAAAGCGTATGACACAGAACTAAACTTGTTATCAAGGACAGTACTGATGACAAGAATAATGTTGACAATGACAACAATACTGGGCAGGGTATAAAGTCTTCTTCATTTCCAAACAAATGTGCCAAGATAGCAGCATGCAACAAAAAGACAAATGCTAACTTTAAACTGGGTAGTGCAGCTGGAATTTAATTTGTATGTTTTTGCTCCATTCTGCCAGGTTTCTACATACAGGTCACTGCCAAGACTTTCTGCAAGCCAGGTGCTATAAAGATCTGGAAAATAAAAATATAGTTTAGTTAACTTTTAACTAATGAATACATTTTGTACTGTGGATTTTGTATTTTATATCCTGGAGTATTTTGTCCTCTTTCTACCTTTAAATTTTGTCTTTGTTGTTTTGTATACTCAATTTTCATCTACATTTTGTTCTACTATTTTGTTAAAACTGCTATTGTGTTAAAAATATATTTATGATTGATTTTCTAGCAATTGTAGTCTTGGTCTTTGTTTATAATTCTACAAGCGATGTTCATTTTCTTGATCTAATTTTTTTTTACTAAAGAGTGGTGATATGGATGATATTGGTGACACAAAGGTATCTGCAAATTTGGTTTAAAGTTACATGTGATGGTATAATGTACAAGTTTATGCTTTATATGGAGAATTATATATTAAAAGGTTATACATAGTTTTCCCAAACTTGAGCAGTTCTATTATGTTGTATGCAATCGAATCTACATCAGGGCAGAAAGTATATTTTCCATTCAGAAGAAAATTCAGGCTGACTCCAGAGGAAACTTGGATCCTGTAATATTACATCATCTCCCAAATTTTATTATCAACAATGACAAGGACTGCCACAGATACAACCCAGCAATGATCTACTAAGAGATGCTACAAATGCTTGTGGTACATATAAGGAGAGCATAAATAGCAATAAGTCACTGCAAAAGGACTGATTTGACGAGATGTGCATATTTTAATATCTTAAAACTTTATATGTGCTCTAGAGTTGTTTTTTTGTCCAATTGTATCCTAAAAACTGATTTGATGAAAGTCTCCCTCTTCTGTGGTTAATAACTCCTGACTACATTATGGAAATCTCGTTATCTGTCCTGTCTTTTCTGTCACATGTAAGCAAAATCCTAAAATTAGGTATTCTGCAATGAAGTAACTTATTACGTCTAAAAGCAAAAAGGAGCAATAACTTAATCTAATTAGGCTGAAACTTTATTTAATGTTTACTGCATGACAATTTCTAACAACTTATGTAAGATACATTTTGAATGGTTCTGTTGATGGACCAATGTGGTTTTAAAAGTAAGATGAAAGTGAAAATCATGAAAATTAAAAGTTATTATACTGCAACTTTTTCTCCCCCTTACTTCATGTGCAAGGTATTTGCAAAATATAGTCAAGTACAAGACAGAAAAAATTTTGGTCGAGTACAAAACTGTCACAAAGTCTGGTCAAGTACAAGACATTCACAAAGCCATGTCAAGGCAAGACATTCACAAACTCTGATCAAGGCAAGACATTCAAAAACTGGTCAAGGCATGACATTCACAATGACTGGTGAGGGCAAGACATTCACAAACTCTGTTCATGGCAAGACATTCACAAAGACTGGTCAAGGCAAGGCATTTACAGAGTCTGATGAAGGCAAGACATTCACAAACTCTGATCAAGGCAAGACATTCACAAATACTGGTGAGGGCAAGACAGTCACAAAGACATTCACAAACACTGGTCGTGTACAAGACATTCAAAAGGACTGTTTAAGGCAAGAGAGTCACAAAGTCTGGTCAAGGCAAGATATTTACAAAGTATTGTCAGGTACAAGTCATTCATGAAGTCTTATCAAGTCAAGACATTCACAAAGACAGGTGAGGTCAAGATAGTCACAAAGACTGGTCAAGCAAAAGATATTCACACTGACTGGTCGTGTACAAGACATTTACAAAGACTATTCAAGGTAAGACAGTCACAAAGTCTGGTCAAGGCAAGATATTCACTAATAGTGGACAAGTTCATGACAGTCACACAGTATAGTCTAGTACATGACAGTCACAAAGTATAGTCAAGTACATGATAGTCACAAATTATAATCAAGGACATGTCATACACAAAATCTTGTCAAGGCATAATGTCATAATGTCTGGTCAAGGCAAGACAGTCACAAAGTCCGGTCATGTATAAGAATGTCACAAATTCTGGTCAAGGCAAGACATTCACAAAATCTAGTCAAGGCAAGGCATTCACAAAGTCTAGTCAAGGCAAGACATTCACAAAGTTTGGTTAAGGCAAGACATTCACAAAGACTGGTCAAGGAATGGCAATTACAGAGTCTGATGAAGGTAAGATGTTCACAAAAGTCTAGTCAAGGCAAGACATTCACAAATACTGGTCAAGGCAAGGCATTTACAGTCTGAGGAAGGTAAGACATTCACAAAGTCTAGTCAATGCAAGACATTCACAAAGCCTGATCAAGGCAAGGTATTCACAAATACTGGTTAAGTACAAGACATTCACAATGACTAGTCAATGCAAGACATTCAGAAAGACTGGTCAAGGCACGACAGTTACAAAATCTGATAAAAGCCTAGACTAATTACCTTTTGAAATGAAAATCAACACATTCCTTCCTTATGTCAAGTACAAAAAATGCAGAAAGTCTGCTGAAAGTCCATAGTCCTGAAGCAATATACTGTGTCGATACCATAAACAGATGAATTCATAGATAAAAGGAGAATCACAGCATCATAGTCTGCTTATTGAAAAACAATCAGAATAACTAATTACCAACCTTTTCCAAATTTAGAAAATTTTGCAAAACTCCTGAACTCCTGACCCCCTAGGGATGAGAGTCTTGTTTGCCTGTACCATGGTTCCTTAGTTGGATGTTTCTGAGAAGATGTCATAGCAACAGCAGCCATCTGAGGATACTGGGCAGCAAGGGATTCTGGGAAATACTTGTCATAGATTTGTGGATAGTTGTACTGGAGCTGAATTCCTGCAAAATATGGAATGTTTCTTGTTAATAAATAAAATAATACAATATTATGGCGGCAGATTATATACATAAAACTATGGGCCCACTATCCCTAGGTGTCATCTGAAAAATTTGGGTAATCTTTCTCTGTTTGCCGAGGGATTCAGTGAAACAAGAACATCAAACATTATGAAGACAATGAGGATGGAGCATTTTTGCTTTACCTTATAGGTAAACCTACCTACCTCATTAAACTAGACTGCTGAAGAAACACCCAACCAACTGTACTCTAATAGAAAGTGCTAGCTAAGCTAGTCGGGTGTATGTCCCAATGAAATTTCCTGTGTTCACATCTACCCATGCCCCGCTAAGACACATTTCTTAGCAGTACCTATGATTGCTAGTAGTACATATGATTGCTAGTAGTACCTATGATTGCTAGTAGTACATATGATTGCTAATAAAATTGGTAGCAATCAAGGATAGTTTTCTGAAACAAAACTTTAAAGGGAAACTGCTAAGAAACAGAGCAGTAATATGAAGAAAAGGTGGTGTGAGACCTGCTTAACTGAATATTAAGTGCATATAAGAAGAGCTAAATTCAAAATATAGCCAATGTCAGTTAAGATGATTTGTAACAAACTTATAATATGAATCTTGCAGATTCCGAAGACCTGAATTATGCAAGGACATGAAAAATTCACGAAATATGTACCCTAATCAAATCTGTTTTCTCTGTAATGACTGGTGCCATTGCTAAAGGGGAATACAAGGATAGATTCCAAAGCCATAAAAAATCTTGCATGGATTTTAAAATTTGTAATAACTCTTAAGAAAGCTCAATTGACCAAGATAAAACTAAAGGAAGGAATAACCAAACATCTGCTAGAAATATGCCACTAATATATAAATAGAAAATGCACTAGTTAGTCTTCCAATGCGATAGCAATCTTTTTGGACATCAAAAGCCATTATGGACATGTGACCATGAAAAGAAAAAAGGAAGTATGTATCTAAATTAGAGGGTATCCCAGGTCACCCAGTATTCTGGAATTTTTGGGTTCACTCTAATTGGAGGATGAAGTCTCATCATATGGTTGTGGTATTGTCCTCCTGGAAAAGTACCAGCTATGCAACAGCTACAGGTATGGTAATACTGATATTAAAAATAACTTTTTTTATGTACTATATGTGCGGTTATATTCTGTGTGACACACTCATATAGAATGACTTCTTTGTGTCACATCAGCTAATAGGTCTGTCTACCCTCCTACTTCCATGCAGAAGATTCCTTTGAAGTTTCAAAGGCTGTTTTCTTGTCATGTAAGATCAGTGATCACACATTTTCTTGTATAAATATATATCATCACTATTATGGGATAAACACAAATGGCAGGCAACTCTCACATACCCTGCTAATCTATACAATTTGTAACTAACCTAGATTTTCCATAGTGCTCTTAGAAAGGGAGATACAGAGAAATGTCTGTCCGTTAATATCACCACTAGCTGGCCAAGTGTACCCTTCGTCCTGTCTAGGGGGAAATTTTGGTGTACTATGCAGCATCCAGAAACCAGCATTTTTACCAAAGGCTACCACACCTGAAAAAGATGTATTCCAAATGGAGAAAACAAAACATATCAAGCAAATTAAAAATTTTTTACAATTAAATTTAAAAGAAGAATTCATAAATGCTTAAAAAATATAAGCACTATTGCCATTCAGGAGCAGCTTAAATAAAAATGAAAAGTAATCATTTCATGGTTTCTTGCCTAAATGATATCATGGCACAATAATGGAGCTGTAATAATCAGTCATCTAATTTCAAGAAGCAAGAGTAATCTCCCCTGTGAACAGTGTTTTGATGATAGCTCTCCATATTCATAGGCAAGATAAGAACTCCTAAAAGCATCCCGCCATTTTCACATTTCTGAACAGGAACATAATTTCAATCTTCAAAATCATTCATGAAGATAAAAAATCAATGTATCTCCTTATTTAAGACAGACCATAGCATAAATTGACATACAGCATATGGTCAATGTAGTCCAACTATAAACGCATAGACCCTGATCTGCTGTCACGTAATGCACTAGCTGATTAAAATCAATGCTGATTGGTTGGATTATTCTTATTATTGTGACCACAGATCTGGCTGTGTCCAGTTTTACTCAACTTACTAGTGAATATATATGGTATCACAAATATCTAATACTTAAGACTGTTTCAAAAGAAGCTGAAATTGGTGCTGACTTCCTGGTCTACTTAAACAGTTTGTTTCAGTTTCAGTTTGTGACATACCTTTGTATGGTACTGAAATATGTCAATTTGAGTGGTATTTAATTTCAGTGACTGCATTTCCTTTTATGTTTTTATACTTAATCATCTTAGTAGTGATAAATGCATGAAAGTACAGACATTCTCTGAAAATATAATGTCTACACACATTTTATTTTTAATTTAATTGATAAATTCATGCATTTATTTATTTGATAAGTTTAAACATTTATTTAATTGATAAATTCATTCATTTATCTTTGATAATTCAAACATTTATTTAATTTATAAATTCATGCATATTTAACTGATAAATTCATGTATTTATTTAATCATCAATGACATTAAGTTACAATAAAATAAGTGTCCTTTACTATTTTATTTCAACAGTCTTGTATAGTGAAGATGCAAACACAGTGCTTCCTCCCCACCATGATAAAACTCTGCAAAGAAGCTGAATTCATTATGATGCTGATTAAATTAAATTAAAAAGCAAAGAGAGAAAGAACATTTTGAGAACACTGAAATCTAGTAGCTGATAGAAACTGGCAGGACACAAGTAGCATTTCTGGGTACAAACTTTCAACATACTGTAATATTTTCCCAAGTCTGAGTTGAATACAGCAACATTTGAACAGGATATTGACCTAAACACTAGATCATAATGTAGAAATTTTATACCTGTATTATACATGCACTAACAAAATAGAAAATACAATTACATGTTACAATGTATTGAATTATATCTTATAAAAATTTAATAAGTTGATACATATGTCTATCAAAACTTGAAAAATACATATATTCACATGTCACAAAAATGAAAATTAATGTAAATTTTCAGTCAATGACAATTTTAAATCAGCTACAAGCAAAGTGATATCCATACCCAGACAAAAGGATGATGAAGTCTAACCTTTCAATAAAACACTTTACTATGTAATATTTGATATTTGGTTGCACATGATTTGTTCTGTAATGGAATTGACTGTGTACAGTTCTGTATTTCCTTTCAGAAAGAATAAGTGACCAGTTTAATGCTTGTGTAGGCATGAAACGCAGAACACTGGCTCATTAGGTACAAACAGTATAATGCCGGTGTTTACATGTAACCCACAACACTGGCTCATTCAGTACAAACAGTATAATG